>JAOEHX010054119.1:0-44215 GCA_025448015.1 Bolborhynchus lineola
GTAAGGGTGGTGAGGCACTGGAATGGGTTGCCCAGGAAAGTTGTGAATGCTCCATCCCTGGCGGTGTTCAAGGCCAGTTTGGTCATAGCCTTGGGTGGCATGGTTTAGTGTGAGGTGTCCCTGCCCATTTGGAACTGGATGATTTTAAGGTCCTTTCCATCCCTAACTATTCTATGAGCCAACATGGTACATCCTGGTTAATGAGGCAGTACCACCATGCAGAGCAAGCTGTAAGTGTGTTCTGGAGAGTCAGTTGGAGGTAGCTGGGCTGATTGACCTCTCCCCCCCCATGCCTGCAGCTCTGGCAGTTAACAGTTCAGGCTGCGGGCTCTACACACATATGGGCTATGTAAGAAGAAAGGAGTCCAACTGGGCTTGGATATAAGGGACCATATCTCAGTTCCTGCAGCTTTGTGTGGCTTAGTGGAGTTGCCAGGAATTTCTGGCAGTGGAATATCTGTCTTCTCAAGCCTTTATTTTCATGGAACTATTTTGGTTTCTAGAAAACAAAACCTGACAGTCTCACTACTGTGGAGTATAATCCCAGGTCTCTTCTTTGCTCAGGTCTTGTATTGTAAGTCTACTAACACTATGAGTTTGATCTTTATCCTAAAAGAGGATGCATACAGTTTGTCCTTTTCCAAAATTTGCAGTGGGATGAACTTCCAGACATGAGTTTCATGGGACTGTGTAAACTAGGGCCATACTCTTAAAAGAAAATGATACAACAGAGAAATCTGAAGATCATTTTAGTGTATGCTCCTGTTGTGGAGGATGGGAGGGGGTCTCCCTAGAGCCACTTCTCTCCACAGCAAATTCAGTCTGACTGGGATAGAGGAGATAATGATCTAAACATGACATGAATTGAGAAAGTGACTGCTGATCTCTGTTTCAGGTAAAGATGGAGGAAGCAGTGTGGGAGAATAAAGAGGGAAAGTGATAATGACTGTCTAATCCTAAGAACTTTATATCCTTGAAAATAGCAACCACGAACAGACTGGGCCTGAAGGCTATGTTTTTAACATCAAAGATACAGAGGAAGTGTTTAGAGAGCACATTTCTATCGTAGGAGAAAAAAGTGCAAGGGTGCTGAAGAAAAGAATCTGGGACAGTACTTGGGGAAATATCAGTCCTTTTGTGTATTTTCTCAGAAGCATTTTTGGAAGCACCTTAGCAGAACCAAACTTCCGTGGTTCTGAGCTGTTGTGACTTTTTCTTCCTGAGCCTAGCTTAACTGCAAAGAGGTTGCTCAAAGTTGCTTATCAGATAATAACAGTCAAGTGGCACATGGATAAATACTAGGATTGATGGGTTTTGACACATCAGAGAGTAACTAAGGCACTGCAGAACGAAGATGAGGTGGCGCTTGCAGTATTAGGAACTCCTGGGACCTGATTTTTCCTTCTTCTAATGCAACTTAAGTAAGATTATAAGCAATCCCATCAAGTTAATATGGAGACTAGAGTCTGTTGTCCTAATCCCAAAATCATTATGGCAGAGAGAACATAATACCAGGCACCACTGGAATAGGTTAAGTTCTAGGTGTACTGTATCACAGCGCTCAAGCTAGTCATTTGGGAATATGACATGAATACAAATGTTCGTGACTCTAAAGCAGGTTGACTCTGAAATACAAGGAAGCTTTTTCACTGAACTGATTTGCTGTGGCTTGGGTTGGTCTTCTGTGTTTCTCTCTGTCACACACACACTCGGAATGTGAATTTTGCTTTCATTATATTTGAAGGTTTTAAGTGTATTGTGAAGAACTAATGATGGAAGCTGTAGCTGTTAATACTATGTTTTCTTGGTGAATATATCTCAATAATAACCTTTACTAGAGTTATCTAGAAAGCCAGCAGTATTTTACCAGTGAAAATTTCAGTTCCTTTCATGTCTAAGTGCACAGTAGAAAGCCTCTGTAAAACTCCAAGCCTCAATCCATTCGTCCTGGTTAGTAAACTGTTTGGTGCAGTTGACAATGAGCATTGTTCCCTGCAGCAGAAAACCATAAGAAAAACTTGTGGTTAATTTGAAGTAAAAGGCCATGTAATGGAAGAAGTCTCAGGGACACTTTTTAATGATGCTCTGTGTTGAATATTTATACAGTAGAGTAGGAGATGGGGATTTTAAGCAATTTATAATGACAGGATGGTCTTGCAGGTCATTATTTTCATTTCACATGTGATCCTGCCTCCATCCTGCCCCTTCACATAACATCAGTGCCAGGGCCAAACCAACAACAGAGCAAAACAGTAACATGTCCCTTGGAAGAAAGGTTTGTCTTCTTACTGTATCACTAATTAATTGGACAAGTAACTTCCTTGCAAGAGAGCACAGGACATTAAGAGACGAACTTGCCTTCATCAGGAAACAAATTAGACCTTTGTAGCCCAGAAAATTTTGTTTGAGGTTTATTTTGTCAGTTTTGCTCTTTCTGTCACTTGATCTGTTCAGAAATAGGTGTTTGGGCTTCAGTTTTGCCTGTGGTAGCATGGAATTCTCAACAGGGTGCCAAGAAAAAGTTAGACTTAAATAAAAATATCTGCTGTGCACAGTGGTATAAGAAGACAAAAGTTTATAATGAGGGTCTTATTTCCATTTTATAGGCTGGGCAAATAAGGCAGCAGAGACTTATAATGACTTGCTCAAGGTCAGACAGAAAGTAAGGAGGAGAACTTATTTTATTCCCTCTCATTCCAAGGTCTGTGCCCATGCTGGCCTTCATCACACTGAGCAGCCTCACTGTTCACTCGGTACTCTTCCTCCTCTCTGCTTATCTAATTCGCTTTTCAGTGGAATTCTGTTAAGCTTAAACATTCACATTTGGCTGTGTTTCAAAGTCTAAATATTCAAACTGGTGTTCAACATACTTGGCACTCCAACGGCGCTTGCCCCTAGCAGAGCCATGTGCAAGCCTGCTGGAGTGTAGTGGTATTCCACTCTGGGAATACCACTACAGCCAGCTGAAACTGCATCCCTCTCTGGCTTTTCCTGTCTCCCTGTTGCTTGGCTCAGTTCTTTGCATAATTGTAAATTCCCAAGGTTTGTAGCTGCGTTTGTATAAGTGCTGTTGCATTTTCTTTGACTTAAACTTGCAGGTACTTTCTGTTAATGTATGTTTTCCATAAGTTGCCTGAATATGCTTAAAATTTTCTGTTATTTATATGCACAACTTAAGAATTCAGTGTTAACATTAACTAGAGGCATCCATTTCCTATTTGAAATATCATTTTACTTCAGTTACTTCAATTTTATTTTAAAAGAATTTTAACTAGAAGAAAATTGGATGTTACATGTAATAGCAACAGGTTTTTCTAAGTAAGTGTTCAGTTTATAATAAAGTTTGAACTTTTTTTTGAGGGAAGCCTGCTAAGATTTTTTTGAAACTGAATTTTTCTATGTTATTTGGTTAATTATGGCCCTACCTGCCTGCAGATTGTCATATCTTGTCCTGCCCCATGCAAAACAACTACTTAATTATGTCTTCTTGTCTAGATGCCATTTCCTGAGAAGCTAGAGAAATACCTAGATTTCTTTTTAGTGTAGATTGTAAATAGCTATGGAATTTTAGATCTTTCTAAAAGATCTTTCTGTGGTAGGAGTCATTTCTTTATGGGAGCTATTTGTGAGAACTTCTACTAATTATATTCTAATTATAAAATAGTAGGAGCAGATGCTGCTTTAGAGAAACGTTTTGGTTCAAGGCATTCACAGGGTGGAGACAGCAACCCACCCAGCAGATAAGCCATTGTAACAACAGCAGGAGACAGACACTCCATGGTGAAAATGAAGGTGGTCGTTTTTCCTAATGACAGCCATGAGTTCCAGTGAGAAACTGTCTGCACTGTTCTTGGGCCTTTAGACTGAGTTTTGTGTTCCACTGGAAGTTCAGACTCTTTAGTGAACAAATATGTTTGATACCTACTAAAATTAGTGATTCTTGATAGCCCATTTTCTGTCTAGAAATTTATGGTGTTTTGTTTTTTTTTTTTACTCTGCCAAGGAGTGAAATGAGGAAGGGCAAAAAGGAATTTGTATATTAGAAATGAGGAATGTTAGAGTAGGGGAATAAGCTCTGTTTGCTCATAAGAGGTCAACATCACAGACCCACCAAACCCGAGGGTTAAGGCATCTGGAAACAGCAGAGAACCTCCTGAACCAGATTGGGTTTATATTTTAAAAGTAGGGTTGAGAAGTGCTCAAACTGCTAAATGGCCAAAGTTTCACAATGTGTTAAAACATATTGAAAATGAAGTAGAATAATCTTAAATATGCACAATTTCTTAATATTAATGTAGCAGTAAAAACTTTCCAATTTTCAGAGATATCAGTAGGTACTGCCATCCAGTTCCCCTTATCAGTAGGTACTGCCATCCAGTTCCCCTTATCAGTAAAAATGGTGATCCTCTGTGTTCACATCAGGTACTTGGGAAGATGAAAGTGTCTTTGTCTGCCTTATAAATGACCTGTACAACAAGACTGGTTTACCCCACAATGTTCATGATACATGCAATCCTTGGTCTGGGTGATGCTGAGGACAATTAAGGTATGGATTATTCACTGGGAAGGTGGAAAGTGATTTCCATGCTATTCTGTAACTTTGACAGCTCGAGAAGCGTCCACTCCTAATGGCTCTTAATTTACAATTTACTCTTGTGTGTCAGTTAATTCCTAATGTCTTCATTCTGTGGAGGAGGGTGCAAATAATAGGCATAGAATTCAGATAGGAAAGACCTAAAAGACATATTTGTACCATGAAAATGCAAAGACTGTGCCAGTCACATAATAATTTTGCAGTTTGAATGCCTGCATATTGTATTATTGCTGCTTTGCCTCTTTCTGAAATTATTTTGTTTATGGTCATTACTATTGAAAACATTTAAAAATGCCATAAATTGACCATCTCAGCAGGCTGAAATGTTTAAAGGGGCAAAATGCTGTTGGCCACTGTGTGCGTGGGCTGCATGGCAAACTGAGTGGCTTTACATTTGCACAATTACCTGTGGCTTGTGTTACAAGGAGAATGGTGATTGATCCTTGAATGACTTGCAATTTATCACAGATTAGATATGATTTCTGTATCTGATTAACCTTCTCTGTAAGATGGTCATCATTTTTGCAATGACAGTAAATTATTTCATACTTGAAAAGACAGATATAAGCTACTTGCAATCAATAGCCCACAAAAGGTGACACCTTGAATTCAGGTGGTTATCTATAAAGTGTGTTGCAAATGATTGAATCATTTGTCAAAATACCAGTTTCATGTAAGGCACCTCTGAAGTGAAGTGGCTTTTATTTCAGTATGAAATGCAAAGAGATGGGGAAGGGATGTTTGGGGTTTGTAGTGTAATCAGGCACTGTTGCATGCTGCTATACAGAGCAAGTACAAATTTTTATGAGTGACAGATGTGATTGTCATTTCCAGACCCCATTACATATGATTTTCTTTGTCACAATTGTATGGAGAAAGCTTGATTTGATAAGATTGCATTGAGCTAGGTAAAATGGAGGTTAAAATGAAGTATTGTGCCCTCTTGTTACGTAAGTAACATTCTCTGTACTCTCAGTGGAGTAGATATATTTTCATATATTTTGTCTTTGAATTTGCTATAATGGCACATCCCTCCCCGGTATCCTTTGATGCGATTCCATTCTTAATGTGTTTTCTGATTTAAATTAACTTTCATTTATTATTCAGCAACACAAAGAATGCATATTTGAGCATGCAAAAATGCAATCCTTGATTGACTGCCTGGTCCCTCTATGGGAGGTGGGAGGCATTAATTCCTGAGAAGGAGACTCTTACATCAAGTTGAGACAGTTTTCAATCTGTGGAAAGCTCTTTTTCAATGTCAGTTTAAGAAATATGCTAATAACTTGAACCTCGACTACAGTTCAGCTCTGAATGAAGATGAGAAGGAAACTGCCATTCTTAAAAGGGAATCTTCAGCAGCTGGATGGACAGGTTACTTAGTGCAGTCATAAGGAACAGCTAAACTCACCTCTTAAAAAAAGACCTTGCCCATACTAATGGAAAACAGACTTCCTAAGAGGAAGGGGCTCGGGTGATGTGCTGAAGGCACATATCTAAAAATAATTGCATGTCCCCTGCACCACTGTGGTTCTGATATGGCAAGATTTAAGCCAAGTAAGCTGCAAGATAAGGATTCTCTTTCAGGAAAGCAATTTTAGCATGTCCTAAATGCCCAGCTCAACCACATGTATTGCTGAATTGGAGTCTCTACTCTTCCAGGAAAGGTCAGATGTCTCACTTTCCTTTCCTTAATCCCCATAATATACATGACTATGTCTCACCACCTTCTTTGCCAAAGGTTGGTGCTGCCTGATTACATGGAAAGATCTAGTCCACTAACCACATATATTTCTAAAATCAGAGGAGGTGATTAGTCCCAGGCCTAAATTCCCTTTTCTAAACTGGCAGTGTCCCTTTTGCTTTTAATAAGATTACATTTTATTAGGCTGAACTACCATAGTATGCACTAGAGGATACTGTAAGAGCTGTAGAATTTTCTGTTAAGAAATGTGCCTTATAAATCAGTTACTTGTCTTGTGAGAGCACATGTATAATAGCTGATTATATGAAAAGAAGAGTTATACTGGCATAAGAGCCATGTGCCTGTTCCTGGAAGCCTGTATGTGACTCATCACAGCTCACATCTGTGATATTGTAAAGGCCAAATATTGTTTCTACTTAGCCTTTCTCCGTTTCTTTTTAGTCTTAACTTTCATCATGCCCCATAAAGTACTCCAACAATTTATTAAGATAACTGTATTTTGCCATGGTAATTCCTACTATGTGCTATTCACTGGTTATTAATCTCTTTAGTTCAGGGTCATGTTTTCCTCTCTTCAGCATTTCTTATACTGTCTAAGGGTGCCCAGAGCACTAAGAGCTCCCAGAAGTCTAGCTAGCCAGTCTTAGATGCTTTTGACTCTATGGTCTTGGATAAATGTTTCATTTGCAAATAGACAAGAAAGAAACATTAGAGCACATTCAAGTATTCGTGTATTAGACTTCGATTCTTTGGTTGCTTATAGAAAATAGATGATTCTACCTCCAGGATTGATTTTATCTCCAGCCATGACTTGCCTTGAAATCAATACAATAATATAAAATGTCATTGCAAGTAGAGAACATTGATCTGCAACACATTTATTAACTCCTTCTGATAAAAAACAAAATAAAAACGGTAAACATGCTGGTATTCCAAAAAAGATAAAAAGTGAATTCCAAATGTTGGAGTTACAGTTTATTTACAAGAAAAACCTATTTTAAAATCTTGTACATGAAATGGGTTATGCAGAAAAGGAAAAAGCATAGCTGGATCTTTAACACTGTAACACTAATGGCTGTTTAAAATAGCTAGGTAAATTAAACGGTTAATCAAAGTAGGAAACTACTGCTTATCTGCCTCAGTCCACACAAGAAATTGGAAATTCAGCCTGAGGAAAAGCAGCACTCTGTCCTTTTTCTCCTACATTGTATGAAACCGTGTGTGCTTGGCATTGCTTGCCTTTGTCTTAGCTGCTTGTTTGAAGCATCTGGTAATTGAACATAAACTCTTGCACTTGAGCATTCATGCTTGAACCTGAAATTACCTTGTCATCCACACTGGCTTTCATTAAACAGCTAACAGATGCCCTGGCATGCTCCTATCACAACGCGTGATGCAGAAAGTCAGAGCCTCTTGTGCTGAAACGGCTCTGGTTTATATGGTCTCCTTTTGTCCAGCCTGGAATAAATGTCCTCTTTGCATTCTGCAGCTTGCTGCTGTTTAACTCAGATATGCCCTCTGAGTAGAATAGGTGAGATATTAATACTTCTTATGTACTTGAAGAAAATGTACATATCCATCAGCAAAAATAAACACTGCTTTTTATTTTCCATTTAAAGAACCAGAAAATGTTTCTTCTCTCAGTAAGCAGCTGTTTCAGCTTTCAGTAGCTCATCTGTGTCCAACTGCAATATTTTCCCCTCCAAAGCCATGAATATATTTAAACAGGCTTTTCCTATTTAGGCCAAAGAGTAAAGAGAAGAAGGACATATACTGCAGACCTTCAATGGAGGACGTTCTACAAAATTTCAATTAGGTGCCGTTAACCAAACCTAGCACCATGAAAGCGCAAACAAATCTTGAACAAAGTGAAACGGGCAAGGCTATAAAAGGGAAGGAAAGAATAAGCCTTTGCAAGATGTTGGAAAGCTTCCCTTACAAGTAGAACACTTTAGAGGGCACTCTTTTAAGTTTTTTGGGGGGAGTTCAGTTTTCTTCATTAATTTATCCTGGATAATTATGTCAAAACCTAAGTATTCTCTTTTCTTCATTTGTCCTTTGACCTCCTTCTCTATCCTGGGATAGATGTCTAAATAAGCATTTAAATGTTAGGAACAGAGGTTTCAGAAGGCAGCTCTGGAAATGTTGACATTATCACCCTTTTTAATCTGTCTCCAGGATGCTCATTTCTACTGATTAGAGGCCAACAACGGGAGCTGTATCTCCTGAGCATGTTACAGTTCAGTCTTTTATTGTAGTAAAATACTCTCTATTCCTTCAGCAGCCAGGGCTGGCAAAGAAAATCTCATTGTTTACTAAGCACTTAAATGAAAGGCACTGCAGTTATTAGCATTGCTGAATCCCTTCCCTGTGGAGCAGAGCACACAGCCATCACAGCTGAGCCAAACTGGAAAGAAGCACATTTGGAAACAGGATGCCAAGTAGCCATCTAAAGCAGACAGGTCTGCCTGCCTGTAGGTGTAAGAAACCCTCCAGTCAGTTGAAATCTTGCTGATGGGCATAATATATGTGACATTACTTCTTGCTTTGCCCTGGTCCTCTTGCAGCATTCAAAAGAAACTTGCATGCTCAGGACTGACCTAAAAAAAGGCATTGTCTCCCACTGCCAGCCTCTGATTCATTTTATGTCACTTATGTCATGCCACTGTAGATTGTGTCCCACTGTGTCATGTCCTCCAGATCAATATGACACAACATTGCACTGCATGAGCTACAACAAGCAAACGCGGCCATGCAAAGCTGTTTACCCTAAACAAGTAATCGCTCCTAATGGACACCCAATCAATAGAAAATCAGGGTGAGATGGTTTCTTTTCAGATCGGATAATTGTTCCCTCAGACCGTATCTACGATGTCTGCAGCCTGCTGGTTTGCAGCTCAGAAATGCATCACAGCTTCCCAAAATGAGACACAAAGTGCAGGCAGCACTAATAGCGAATGACGGGCTCCTTTTAGCAGGGGGTGGGAGACAAAAGCGAAGCAATTACAGCCTCTCTTTAGAAGGGAAGTGATGCTCAGCTTCAATTCTCCTAACATGAACTGAAAGCTATCAGAAAACTTTGTTAAAATCTCTTGTAACATAAACTAAATACACTCCATCAGCCAGAAATGCATCAAATTGTCTGCAATATGCTGCAGCGATAAAACTTGGGGATGTAATGCAGGACACAAATAGGTAAGAAAAGCTCAGATAGCCTCAGAGCACCCTGCTAGGGATGACAGTGGTGTCCAGAGCTATTCTGGTGTAGCCATGCTGGTTTACTCCAGCTGAGGACCATCCCCAAGAGCTCTCGCATTGCTCAAACCATCTTGGCTCTGACAAGAAGCTGCAAGCTGTGAGCTGCCAGCCTGGCTGGCATGCAAGGAGAACTGCATGTAAAACGAATGAGTGCCATTTCTGTCACACGGAAAGTGTGTTCCTGAAAATGCGGGTATGAAGGGAAGGCTGAGAGGGAGCTTCCCTGCTTCCCTGAGCCTTCAGTGACACCTACAGACAAGGACTAACCAGTCTCCAGAATTCACATGCCAGCGCCGGCCATAAGCCCTGCTGCACCCCTGCTCCATTGCTGTTTTTCAGGGTAGGTCTCGACTTTCTCTGTAGCAAATCCAAGCCCAGGCAAATGTAAACTCACTCACATCTGCATTTGCTGTACCTATAGGACACCTAGTGAGTATGTTTTCAGGTACAGTGTAGTTGAGTTTTTTTTGTTCTTGTTTCCTATTTGAGACTGAAAACCGGATTATTTTGCCTCCTGGTGACACAGGTCTTTTCACCCCCTGAGAGTGTTCCTGCTGGCATCTACTATCCACGTATTTCTCCTCTAGAAACTTCTCAGTAATGCCAGCTGAACTTCCTCAGAAGTGACCCAGAACAATTTTGCTTGCTTTTCTTCTTTCCACAGGAGAGCTGGGAAGCACCAGGCACTGATTCCCTCTGTGGAGGGCTCGGAAACCAGAAGGCAGCTGTAAGGGGTGATGCTACTAATAGAAATTATAACCCCTTATCTGCAACTGAACCTTTCAGCCTCATTTTTCAAACTATCTCAAAATGCACCAGAAGGTGAACATCATCTCAAAACATCACCAAAATCACAACTATTTCTTTTAATTAGTTGCCCTTGGCAATAGTGTCTTTACTAAGCAAAGACATCTAAGAAAAATAATCCATACTTTGAGGGGACAGGACAGTAATAGAGCATTAAGATCAGCTTTCCCACACACTCCCTAGGTTGCCTCTCCTTCCATACAACAGGACAGTAAATAAATAAGTAGCTAGCTCAGAAAAAAAAAACAGTCCTTATTATTTATTTATTTTTTACTTGGATGCTACCCAACATTTTGGTATCATTAAAGCAGTCCCCATAATTCAAAAAGTGCCTGATGTTACAGCTTTTGAAAGTGCACATCTAATAATTTTGATTACCACTTGGCTGTGTTTCTCCAAGGTGTGCCTGCACTCAACTGCCCTCAGTTGGCTTCTGAATAACATTTTCCACTTGCTGCTCCGTTAGGGTTATTAAAGCGGGGGAGGTGATGTTTTTGGTTTTCAGCTCTCTCAGTCCTTGAGAAGAGATGGGTAAGCATTCTCCTTGGGGTGATTTGTAAAGTGCCTTGCTGGGGCTTGCACTCCTGCTGAGCACGGCTTGGGTCAGAGCCCTCTTCCTGCACATTGTTTGTCACCCTGCTGTATCAGCCATTCCCATAACTTGGTATGTTCAGTTATTAGGTTGCAATGCTTCTTGACATGACTGGATTGAAACCTGGGCACCTGATTTTCGGAATCACCAGGCACTTGCAGTTCCTATGACATCCATAGGAGCTGTGCTAAACTGCTCTGGAAACCAAGGCTTAAGCAAACACCCATGTTTCATTCTTTATATGTTAATAAACTGTATGCATTGCAGCAGGAAGAATCAGATTTATGGTGTGGACTTCTTGCTTCTTGCAGAAAGTGCTGTGGATGTGAAGGTTAGCTACAGCAAAATCTTGGTGCTGCCACTTGTAAAGGAGCACAGCTTACACAGATCATTGTGGGATTTGTGGGAGAGCTTAGGGCTTTGTGGGAGGCACCCATCTCATCTCAGAGTCAAGTCCTTCATAAATATTTCATACAGCTTTGAGCAGCACAGAGGATGAGCTTCTGATGCTGAAAGGAATTTCAGTAAGTGACTCCATGCCTGAACCCCACTGCAGGTGCGGGCATTTCTGTCACATCTTGAGCTTGGTATGCTCTGGGTCTTCCTGAGAGTCAGGAGTAGCAGACCTAAGTAACTGTAAAATTCTGATACGCTGGTTATACAAAAACAGTATCATAAATCTAGGCAACAATTAAACATTAACGTAGTAATGTGCCGTTGCAGTGCTTATACCTGAGAAATTTCAGATGCTTTACTTGTATTAATTAGTTAAGCCTCATAACACCTGGTATGGTACAGCCAAGAGATACTCTATTTTGTTAGAAGTGAAACCAAAACAGAGATGAATTAAATTTGTCCAAGATAATACAGCCAAGTCCCTGAGGACTTGATCTGAAGCCTACAGTGACAGCAGTGAAATCTTGTTCAGCACTTCCTGTATGCTTTTGGTAAGGTCTTTGAAAACCCAGGAACACCTTTTCATCCCCTGAATTTTGGTGAGTAGTTCTGCCCAGTGCATATCTTTGTTGCTGCATCATTATTATTTTATCAGAGAATTAAGTAGTCAGCCTGTAATCTCTGGAAGAAGTAGTTAAGATTTTGGATTCATATACCAGGGAATGAATAATGCTTGTAGCATTTTAGTATCACAGCTGTGCAGAATAGACTTTTGGAATAAGCAAAAATATCTGTATATGATTTTCAGACTTTTGGTCTCATAGTTAAGCAATATTTTTTTTTCCTTTTCATTTCCTATGAGGCCCTGTAGAAAAAAATTACTGCATTTTTGTCAAAGGAAACGAAAGAGAAACGTTAACTTTAGAGGCAGGAGGAATTCACAGGCACAGATGAGGAGCTGAAGTCTGCATAATGCATCATGGTTCATCTTTCTGTGCCACCATTTTGCTTCTAATGCACGACTAAAGTGACAAATAGAAAATTAAACCAGTGGTAAAGCATCCATAGAACTCCAGCTGTGAATAAGAGATCAGTCCTGAAGCCCAAGATGTGGCATGTGCTACTGCCCATGTTTAACAGACAGAACTTGCTATATCACAGGTACCCCCAGGTTTGCAGGATTTCCTTTGGTAATGTCATATTTAGGACAACGCCTGTTCTCACCTTTCCTCTGCTTTGCCTCCCCAAAATCAGATCTTGTTCAACAGGTGAGTGACATCCCATGTAAAACCACAGGGGTCCTAGGAAGTGAGTCAGCCTGACCTGCTAAGTGACTCAGGCTGCACATCAGCCAGACGAGCTACTACACCCAGAGCCAAGTATTAGCTGAACATCCCTCTGTCTAAAATTACTATAGGATTTGCCTTGCTGAGAGGAGTTTTGGTTTCCGTGGTGTGAAAGGTTTGGTTGGTATCACTCATTGTGTATACTTTATGTGGGCCCTTCTCACACAAAAAAACTTACCTGGATTTAAAACATAAAACCATCCACCAGAGAACATGGCCAGTATTCTAAACAAGCGCCAAGTTTTCATTAAACATAACATAAAACAATATTATTAGTCTTATCTTTCCCTTGCCAGGTCTGAGCAGATATCACTCATGTTTTTAATATATCCTTCTTCATTCCAGTTTTGGAGATCTTACATTGAGAGAGTTTTCTTAAGTCACTATTTGATTTAGGAACAACAAAATAGGGTTTTTTTATAAGCATGGTGAGCAATGTAGCACTGTGAAGCAAATCTCTGAAGTAAGAAGATTCAAATAAAATAATCTCTGATCTGCAAGCTTTAAAAAAAATTTAACCAAGCCTTTCAGACCAGCTGCACTCTTTTCCAGCCTTTTCTTTCCTCCTTGTTCATCAGAATGGTGGCTAGAGGAGGATTCTGGAGGATTTATTGAGAGTATTTCAGTCCAACAAATATATTTCAGTCCAACAAAGGTATTGGAGGATAAAATCACAGATGTGATCGCTTGTTGCACTAAGGATCTTCCTAAGTGATTATTGCAAATTTTCAAGTTCTGGTGGCAATGCTGCAGTTGTGATAGACTGCTTAGCATCTTTCTCAGCTCTGCATGTCCCTCCATGTCTCAGTAAGACAGAATTAATGTTTTTTTCCCTTTTTTTTATTTGTTCTTTGTAGATCCAACCAGGGTTATGGTGTCACCTTTCAGCATGGATGTCACTGTTGGAGAAAGCATTGTCTTGCCTTGTCAGGTATCTCACGATCACTCACTAGATATCATGTTTACCTGGTCATTTAATGGACACCTGATAGACTTCGAAAAAGATGGGGATCACTTTGAACGAGTTGGAGGGGTAAGTATTAATACTAAAGCAATCTCCTTACAGTAATAAAAGTAAAGAACATAGAAAAGAGCTCCTAAAAGAAGGAATGAACTTGCCTAAATTAACAGTAGATGCTGTCTTGTGTTTTATAGACTGAGATGATGAACACTGCCAGTATACTACTTCATTATAGTGTAGAATTGTTATGATTTCTTAATGACATAACTTAAATCTGCTCACATGACAAATGTGTTGACATTGCAGTGGGTTGTATGTCAGAAGACCTGTAATATGTTTCCTCATTGCAAAAAAAATGCCTTTTCATTCAGGGAAGTAGTCCATAATAGTTTTTTTCTGACTGTAACAACTAAAGAAATGTAAAATATAACAATTATAGAACTTTGTATTTATACAGAAAATAGTGGAAAAATCAGAGGATATCCTCAAATTTGTTTAGACAGTGTTTGTTGGCACATTTATCTGTGTCCTCCTCTTGTGGCCCCATGCTCAGAACAAGTATTTTCCTTTACACAAAATAATCCATATGGTAACACCAACCATCAGAGATGACATTTCTTTTCAGCACATTTCCTGGCAATGTCACATTGGTATCTTTAGGTTGTTGTGTGTTTATGGAAAAACCCATCAGTACCCACTTACAAAGCAAACTTGTGAAATGTGCAGAGAACTGTTTATTGGAAGGTTGAAAAGGTTTGACATGATGATCTTAAAAGTCTTTTCCAACCTAGTTGAATCTGTGATTCTATGGTTCTATGTGGGACAGCCCATGGCAAGGTAAGGGTGCCTATGATGGTCCCTCCCTGCTTGATTTTCTCTGTTGGAGGTAGAAAACTGGAAGACGTTTTGCATGTTGCTCTGGGGAAGGTTTTATAGAGACACGTGCTCTGCTGAATTTGAGCAGCCTGGCAGTACATGTTTCCTTTTGTCAGGAGTGAAATTTAATGCTGAAAGGAAAAGGAAACACAATCTACAAGCCTTGCTGTTATCCGTACAAAAATCATTGAAAGATGCACTTAAAGGTTGGTGCCTATGGTGCACATCAGCAGCAACAGATTTTTCTGGTGGCTGTGCCTGATTGGTCTGCAAAGCTAAAATTACAAACTTTGTTAATATTCTTTAGTTAGAAAGCCACAATCACAAGGGTACTCTGAGATTTCTAATGTATTGAATGCTTTGTGTCTCGAGAAGAATCTAGAGAGAGTTTTCAGCTTCCTATACATACAGAAACCTAATTAGTTCTATTCAACAGTTAATCAGACATGCACTTGGCATTTGGAAAACAAATTACCACCGTTAGGTGATTCAAGATTTCCTCAGAGAGTGCTGTTCTCATGATCTTTAGCACAAAAACACCGAGCAATCAAAATGCTGGCCCTAGTACAAAGCCATGAAACTATTGCAGATGTCTCATAATTTGGGCTGGTTTTCACTTACGAAATAGATGTAGACACAACTTGGGTATGTGAATACCAGAGAGGCTATAAACTGGATATCCAGAGATAAAAGAGGAATCAGAGCGAACCTGCCCTACATAAGCTTTGTCACATTGTTTTAATGGGGAAACTGCTTAACGGACCCAAACCAGGCTCCCCTGCCCCTTGTCAGAGCCATGATTTTAGAAACGCTCCCTCTCTTACCTTCAAGGCAGACACACATAATTTTAATAGGCCACGGCTTGCATTACTAATGTTTTCATCACCCAGTGTAAAGTAAACCCATTAGTCACAGCATCCTTCATGTGATAATGATGTTTAGCGCTCATTAAAAAGTAGTTGTAACCACTTTTCCCTACTTTATCAGCAGGATTCAGCTGGCGATTTGATGATCAGAAGCATCCAGCTGAAGCATGCTGGAAAATACGTCTGCATGGTGCAAACAAGTGTGGACAAGCTATCAGCTGCTGCAGACCTCATTGTAAGAGGTATTTGAATTTTGTTACTGTTGTTTTAAAATCTCTTTTTGTTTTTTTTTCCTACCTTCTGCTGCTGGTAAGACAATTCCTGGGCTTGAAGATATTCATTGAGATCCCAGCACCTTGTAATTAGTGTCAGAAATGAGCTCTAATTACACACTGGGTTTTGCAATATGTTTTCAAACAGTACATATGAAAGATGCTTTCATGCATACTTATAGAACAGACACGCAACACAGATAAACACACTAGTATTTGTTCATGTCCTGAATGCAATACTTGCACCAAGAGAGCTCGTTTAATTGATGAACTGCACAGCAGAAACAGTATCCAGCTTATCCACTGCATTTCTGCTAAGCAATTTTGTTCATTTCCTAGAATAAATATGATTTAGTAACTTCACTGATATTTCAAGTTCTGTGAATTACCCTACACAGGTGACTTTAACAGAGATGCAATTAGTTAACCTGAGTCTGTATCCTTATAATAAATATGGTATATATTTTTCTGCTCATTAGCTCTGAGGAAAGCAAATTTTGGTGCTGCTCAGTATCTGTTGCCTCAGTTCTTGTAGACCCCAAGAAAATCATAGTTTCACATTCTCCATGTAACATAAGTTCTCAGGCAGCTCAGTGAAAGAGAGGAGAGCATGCAAAAGAAGAAATTCCCTCTTTATCAAAGCTGTGCCAGTGTAACATGTGCAAGATTAGAACTGAACTTCCATTGAGAAATGTGCCCTTGTCTCTAGCTGTGCATTCTGTTATCCTCGTAATACTGTAGTGCTTTTCACCACATTTCCCCCATAGGAACATGAACACAGATGTTCTTAGCCATGTGCCGCACAAAGCATTGGCTCCCTGGAGGCAGCAAAGCCGCAGCTCTCCTCCCCAGGAGGTTGCTCCCTATTGCACCAACTCACAGGTTTTGCTGCAGCATGGTTTCAGATTAATTTTCTGTCAATTTGCACCACCATTTCAAAACAGCCTGCTGCTGGGCACCTCGGTTGGGTAATTTCCTTACTGCTGCCTCTGTAAACAAGCATGAGCAACACTGCATTCTCACAAGGAAAGGACCCTTGATGACGGTAAAAACACTGATTTTGTCACTCCCTAGAAACATCAATGGGACATCTCCGCCTAGGCCAGTGGTCCCATGGCTACGCTGAGAGTTGTGCTGTATTATCTCACCGCCAGCATGGAAGTTGGGAAGTATTGCAAGGCCGTGAGACCGGAGGAGGGGTGAATAACTGCTGCATAAATGGATCTTTCTGAACAATTTTTAGAAGATTTTAAATATTGGAGTTATGACAAATTAATAAGAGATTAGATACTGGAATAAAAATGAATTATTTATGTCAGGGAATATCAAAGTAGAGCATACAGAAGTAACCCCTGGCACTGGTACACACATCTCAGCCCACTTGTTCAGGGTGGTATTTTCTCGCACCATCGGAACAGAAGCACTGTTTGACTGTCAGTCAGCAGCCCTGAAATACTTGCTAAATCAATAACTGATAATTTTTCCCTCTCTTGTCCTGCACCTTGAAAAGAAGGATATTCTGAAATGTGGGGAATAACCACGGCTATTCCAAGACATGAAGTGAGGACAGGCTGTTTCAGCCAAGCAGCGGGATTAATTTGTGAAGCATACAAAGAAATTTCATTTCTCTGGTATAACCTGCAGAGCAGGACCAAAGGAGCTGACTGCTCTGTGATACTGTGTTGAGTGACTGCTCCCCCCAGCAAAGGAATTTAAAGTTTTAATTTCTGAGACATTAAATCTGGTCAGACCTGCTGAAACTTTCATTTTAAAGGCAGGATATTAGAAGGTTTTGGGGGTATTTTAGATATTTAAACACATCCAGCTCTCTGAATATCCTATGAGAGTAATTTTAGTTCATAGAGTGAGTTGCAAGAGGAGGGTTTGCTGCTTGAGATGATGCTTTTGGGGAGCGACTTCACCTCAGGTACCTCTGCTGACAGAAATGGCTGTATGACGCAGAGAGAGGTACTCAGTACTCAGTACTCTCTCCTGTGTACATCCCACAGTGCTTTACTGTTTAGAAAGAACCCAGCAGTGAAGCAGAAAATATTAGTCCCTACTCAGACATGTTGCTACCAACAGGCAGGTCCTTTGTTCTTCTCCAGCCTCTGAGCACATCCAGGCTGCAGCCAAAAATCATATTGTATATTGGCCACTTCTAAAGCAGCAGATGTGAGACAGCAGAGCTGATCCCAAGCATTGCAACGAGTGCCTTGCTCTGTATGGTAGCTCAGGTCTGCATGGGGCTCAGTACATGTGAAGCACCTGGGGCTGTGGGTGAAGCCAATGATCTCGGAGTCTGTGCATCTCCCCAGTGCCTCCAAATCTAAGCATCCGCTAAATCACAGCTACGGCTGTGCTTATCTCCTCTGCAGGTACTCAGTTACCACTGTCCTGAGTAAAGGAGGAAGACCACAGCTCTCCTTTGTCAAATCACTGCTAAGCCTTAAGCACCCCTCTCCTTTAATTCTTCCAACAGGTCCCCCAGGTCCACCAGAAGCTGTGACAATAGATGAAGTCACTGACACCACCGCTCAGCTGTCCTGGAGGCCAGGAGCAGACAACCACAGTCCTATTACAATGTATGTTGTGCAAGCAAGGACCCCCTTCTCAGTGGGATGGCAAGCAGTGAGCACAGGTAGGTCCATTGCCCTGGACCCTGAAATGCTCCACGATGGAAAACATCCATCAGGACACATGCATGGGCTGAGCAGAGAAACTCTGCACCCTGAAATGAAAAGTAATTTGCCTGGCTGCAGAGCTGGTCTTATTAACTACTTTCAAGTTTGGCAACCCAAAGATTTAGAGTCCAGTCAGTGCTATTACTCATCCATTTTTCTCATGAATGTTTAAGGGAAAACAGAATGAATTCCTATCTTTTGTTGCTGCTCTGGAGATATACAACAGTAATTGTGGTCTATAAAGACATTCCTCAGGGACAGACTGTGTCATCTGGCCTATCTTTAAGTAGAATTATTTTCCTGATAGAGGGAGAAATCCCATGATGTAATTTCTCATTCCATCCGAGGTTAATTTTGTTCCAGTAGCCATTAACTAGAGGGAACAGTGTGTTTTAAAAAGAGAAAAATAAAACCCCTTTAAACCTGTTGTCTTGACATTTTGTTTCAAAAAGTGTCAATTTAGGAAAACCTCTTTAATAGCAGGAATTTCTGTGCTAAAAGCACATTTTAATAATGCCTCTTCTTTGCAGTTAAAAAAATACAAAAAAAAAAGAGAAAATGTTTATCAAGCCTTATTCACATTGTATTTACATTAATCCCTCACTTTTAAGGGTATCAGATATGCATGGCCTTTTCACAGCATCTTTGATACTTTTAGAGGGTTTCACTGCATTCCGGACTCATGTTTGTCTCCTAGTTCCAGAGATCATCGATGGCAGAACGTTCACAGCGACAGTAGTGGGCCTGAACCCTTGGGTCGAGTATGAATTTCGAGTAGTAGCTGCCAACCTGATTGGGATTGGGGAGCCCAGCAGACCTTCAGAGAAGAGAAGAACTGAAGAAGCTCGTAAGTAGTGGTGGGCTTTCTGTGCCCGTAGCTCTCCTCCCTCATGGCATGTTATTTGTGTAACAGGAAGTTGTGGAGCTCCTGATGGGCTCTTTTGCTCACTTCATGATGTCTGGAGTATAAGAAGACTTCATGTCCTTTTCTGTAGAAAGCAATGATTTTCCAAAAAAGGTATTTGGGCAGGTTTTTTGGAAAATGCTACCCAGTATCCACTGATGAGAGAGATGAACTCTGAGAGCAGCCCCTCTGGTTTCCCATGATCAACCTGATGGAAGGCATCAAAGAGTCTTCGTCAGGGACTTTTGTGGTTTAAACTTAAACAGAGGAAATTCAGGTTAGATATAAGGAAGAAGTTCTTTACTGTGAGGGTGGTGAGGCACTGGAATGGGTTGCCCGAAGAAGTGGTGAATGCTCCATCCATGCCACTGTTAAAGGCCAGGTTGGACTGGGCCTTGGGTGACATGGTCTAGTGTGAGGTGTCCCTGCCTATGGTAGGGGAGTTGAACTAGATGACCTTAAGGTCCTTTCCAACCTTAAGAGCTACAGAACTCTGGAGCACAGACTACAGCACATTGAGAGCAGGAGTTTGAGCTTCACAACTGGAGAGTCACAGTCTATTGATGCTGGGGGCTTCTCTGGTTCTTGGAGTAACTTGGACCTCACCCTGTGGGTTGTCAGTGTTGGAGCAATCATCTTGGGCTACCCTATGAGTTGGATTATTTCAGTGACTTACTCAAGGTCATTCTTAAACACACCACTACCTCCTAGAACCACACGGTTTCTGCTGTCTGCTGCAGGCACAGCGTAACTATGACAGCTGTAATGCTCCTTCATGGTGTCCCTGTCTTGTGATCTGGCAGAAAGGGGTCACAGCAAGGTATAGACTCAGTGTTTGGTTGCAGGGATATGTGTTTAGGTTATGGGAAATTCCTGGTAAGTGGCTCGTTTGCTCTCATTTAGTCTGTAACAGAACAGAATACGAAATAGACAAATAAATAAAAGCCTTTTCTCATGGAAGACACATGTTTAAACTAAACAATTAGTGACTGAACACACAAGTTAATTGGCATATTTTTAAGATACTATTATTGACATACTTTTAATATGCTGTTTGCCATGGCAAATTAGCCATTTCCTAATAGTGTTTCTGTTACCCAGCAGGGGCAGGCCAGCAGAGTCCTGTTGCTGTGTAGGTCTGTTCCATTTCAATGCACTTTTCTGGTTTCAAAGTTGCCACATCCATCTTCTGCATCCTTTTTTGCAGTTCCTGAAGTCACCCCAGCTAACGTCAGTGGAGGTGGAGGGAGCAAGTCTGAGCTGGTCATTACTTGGGAGGTAAGTGGAGTCCAAACCAAGGTGAGCATTAATATGGTCCTGACCTAAACACACCTTTTCACCCTGCACCAGTGAAGCTTTTGTAGATTTCAAATGGCTTGCAGTAGAAAAGCCCAGATTGTGTGATAAAAATAGCAGAGCTATTAAAATCGAGCTAAACCACTTCCCCTCCCCAGGCCCCTGTGCAGGGAAGCCAGCAGAGAAGGGCTATGCAGGGGACTATGGGGAACACATCGTTGCTTGGACACAAGCTCAGCTCCCCACACTCATGAGTACATCTGTACTCATATGGCAAAACACAGATGGGCAGAAACCACCTGAGGGATAAAACATTGTTCGTGAGGCCAGGCACGGCACAGCCTGACCTGGTTGAGAATCGTTGCGGCTAGCTCCCAAGCTTCATCCTTCATCCCTGCACTGGGATATATGGCAGCAAATACTTAAGAGTTAGCACAGTGCCTTGCATGCTGGCTTCATCACTGCTAATGAAAGCCAGCAAGAGGAGATACAGAGATGAAAAATGTTTAATATTCCTTAAGGCAGCCAGGGTTAGAACTTCAGTCATTTGTCTGCTCGTATTTTCCTGTTACGATGCGATGCAGCTGGCATATTTTTCCAAATAATGAACTTCACTAGACATGCTAACACTTCCATTTAGCACTATTTCTGGCCAAGCTGGCAGAATGAATCGCCACAGATATTTTTAAGGTTATTAAAAAACTATAAATGGGATTTTGTCCTCACCACACAGCTCAATGTGCTAAATTTCCTCCTCTGTTGGACTAATTAGCTACACTGTGTCTCCTATAGATACTGCAATATGTTTCAAAAACACACATGGTAAGAACATCAGCCATTGATTTGAGATGTAATTTGCACAAAATATAGTTTGTATTTTGACAGAACAGTCAGTTTAGTCTTTTAAATGTCCAGAGGCCTTTTCTTTATGTTCTGGTGTATTTTTCAGGACTTTCAATACAGAGTAATAAGCAGTCACCTAAAAGAAACCCCTTCACGTGCTTAAGCACTGTGGACATCTGTGGGAGAGGGGCCCATAATTAGGGATTATTTTAATACATTGAAGATTTGGGGTTTGATGCAGCTCTTAGGGGGCTGCAAGGCTGAGGGTAAGAAGTGTCAGTGTGTCCAGAAGTGACAAGAAGGTGACAGGTTGCTTCTTCTAGCTGTTACCTAGCAGTTACCTGCCCCTCTCCATCACATTTGTTACAAGTCAGTCCCTGCCATCATCTGCTGACAGGTCATGTCACACAGGATGCAGAGAGTTGGCTGGCCTGGTCTGGGTCACTGTGTGGCAACAGGCCAGTAAGGGATCACCAGAGCCATGCTGTCTGGGGCATTGTGGGGGTATGTTTTTCAGGGCTTCATGTGCAATTCCAAAGACATGAGAGCAGCTGCACGTGTACTGGGAAAGCAGGAACCATGTCCTTAATTCACCCCAGAAAAACTTTGGTTATTGCAGTGCCTGGAATTACTGACATTTTTAATAGAGGCTCCATCTAGTCAGTGAGGAAGGTGGGAATCTACAAAGTTGAATTAAGTCTTAGGTGAAGCGTCTTCTGGAGATGCTTCTTTCACGTCTGACTTAGAGGGAGCTTGCAGAGCAGGAAGACTCGAGCACAGACAGGATGGGATGAATTCAGGTTAGATGCAAAGCAGGACACAAGCCACCTCCCATCTCCAATGCTCTTTTTAGAACAGTAGGTTTAGAAGGATGCAGAGGCAATAGCCAGCATGCAGGCAGGGAGACAAATGCATGCCACTCCTGACAGTGCTGTTTCTCCCATGGTCTGCCTGCCCACAGACAGTGCCTGAGGAGCTGCAGAACGGAGGTGGCTTCGGGTACGTGGTGGCCTTCCGCCCCTTTGGCACCATCAGCTGGATGCAGACCGTTGTGGCCTCCCCAGACGCCGCCAGATACGTCTTCCGCAACGAGACCTTGCCACCCTTCTCCCCCTATGAAGTTAAAGTGGGGGTCTACAACAACAAGGGGGAAGGGTCATTCAGCCCCGTGACCGTTGTCTACTCGGCAGAAGAAGGTAGAGCCAGGAGCCCATCCCACCACCTCTCCCTCCTCCCTGCCACTAGACATGCGGGTTTGACTGGGTCTGAAAGGGTTTTATATCCACCTTGACATATCCTTTGATACCTAATCCCTTCTCTGATTTATAATAAATGGCGAGCCATGATTAATTCTTTTCATAGTCATTAAAATAACATTAATCGTAATGAAATCTTTTGATATTAATGGAAAAGTAATATGTAATCTGGGAAGAATTCCTCTGAGATTTGGAATGAATTAATGTCCACTGATTAGAAAATGTTCCCTCTTGTCCTAATTACAGTATATGGTATCCTGGGCTGAGTTTAGTAATGACATCTTATTATTTCTTAGGTAGAGGAGCAGTGCTGTCTGGCACAGGCTGACAGGCCATTGTTTTGAAATGTGGAAGTTTATTTTGGTCGCATGCTTCTTTTCTCATGCAATAAAGAAAATAAATCCCTTGAAGTCTGGGACTAATTGAACATAAAAGTGAGAACTCTGTGTTTTACTTTTAACTCCTCTTATGCAGAGCCAACAAGACCCCCAACCACCGTTTTGGCCAGAAGTCTTTCTGCCTCAGATGTTGAAGTTTCTTGGGCTCCCCCTTGGGAGAACCAGCACAAAGGAAGAATACAGGGATATGAGGTATGGCAACACAACACAGCCTCAACCCTAAGCTTTAAGGAGAAACAGAGATACATCATAGGCAGTCATTGCAGTGCTGCTCCTGCCGGCCATAGGGTATGTGGGGCTCCTGTGGTGTATTTGGTTCCTTTTATCTCTTCAGTATGTGGAGATTTCTCTCACATGGTAAATAATTATACATCTTTCTGTGTGTGATCTGGCTGAAAATTGAGAGCAGAGGTTGCTGAGAGAAACCTGCACAAAAGATACTGCATGGCCAGGCAGTATCTGAGATCCTGGCGTGGGAGCACCACAGCTAGGCTGGTGTTTCTAGCAAGGACCAAGAAGGGATTGTAGCAGGGTGCAAGTTCTGTCCCTATGGCTCTTGTACTTCGGGCTGTAGTGCTACAGTTAGTGCTGGAAACAATGGGTGCTGCCAGAGCATAGCTGGAGGTAAACACACGTACCTGCTCTGCTTCTCAGGTCAGATGTTGGAGACATGACGAAAAGGAAGAGAACGCAAAAAGGATTCGGACGGTTGGCAATCAAACATCTACAAAAGTCAGCAACCTGAGAGGCAATGCGCTGTACCACTTGGCAGTCAGGGCATACAACACAGCTGGGATCGGCCCCTCCAGTGCCGCAGTCAATGTCACCACCAAAAAGCCCCGTGAGTGTCTGTAAGGATGGGGGGCTCTTGCCTGGGAGGGTTTCTGCTACTGCTCCCCTCTCCCATTTTCAGGCTTTGTTGAGTCTGAAGGAGCTGTCAGACTTTCCTTTGCTGGGTTTTTGTGCAGAAGACTTAGCAGCCTTCTTTTATTTTTTGTGAGGCTCTTCCCCGTGTTAAGTAAGCAGAGCATGCAAAGCTGAATCACAGCTGTGCAGGCAAATTAAATATTTATCTCGTTGTTCAAGAGGGCTTTTTTCTCTTGGTCTCAGGCATGTTGAGCAACTGACTGAATCCTTTCTCATTTAGAGCACTGTGTTGTGTCGCACCTCTGTGACCTTGAGGAGACAGAGCAGTGAAACAGCTCATCAGCTTTCCAGAGTGACAGGACTCTAGGCATGCTCAGCAATGGTGGTGGAAGCCTTACTGGGGGGGATCCAACTAGAAAACATTGCTCCTTAGTAACACAGTGTTGTGTATATTCTTAAATAGCACCAAGTCAGCCCCCTGGAAACATCATATGGAATTCATCTGACTCCAAGATCATACTGAACTGGGACCAAGTGAAAGCACTGGATAATGAGTCAGAAGTGAGAGGCTACAAAGTGAGTATTCTGTCAGCACAGGCAGTTGGACAGCGCTGCCCTCCATCAGCTTACTCATTGCCTCCCCATCCTGCAGCAAATCCTCACTAAGCATAAGCCGTCACTGGGTTCTGGTATAGGGCTACAGGGAACATTTCCATGAATCCAGTGTCAAGTAGGGGTTTACAGTAAGACCAGACAAGGCATTTCTCATGGTACTTACATGGTTTTCCAGAAACAGAGGTCATACCTGTATACAGTGAGCATGTTCTCAGCACACAGACCTCAACCTGCTCCGTCTCTGTGAAGTTCCCACCTGCAGGACTGCTCTCCTGCCCTCAGTGAAAACCTTCCAAGGACTATAGTTGACTCCTTAATTGCAGACAAATAAAATGCTTTTTTAATAGCTCCCATTTTCTTCAGAAAGCAATGCCAAAAGGAAAAGAAAGAGCATCCTCATTAGAAGCAGTTTTAATAGGGTATAATTTAACTGGAGAGAAATCTTGGGAAACATTCAGCTCTGTCACCTTCCACAAGGGTTTAATTTGGCCTAAAGAAGACATCAGTGTGCAACTGCCAGCCATTGTCTTGAGAGTTGAGTCGTGCAAGCATTTCCCACCGGATCTCGAAATGATGAAGAGCCTGGACATGCTTTATATTTTGTTCACAATCTGGAATGCCAACGGCATTGGCTTTACCAGCCTGTACCGGCTCTCCTGAATTTCTGCACTAGCTTTTAAGTGTCTCTGGTGCACTGTATCAGATTATCAAAAAGAAGTAATTCCTCAGGGTTTTTAGTTAAAACCTCAGATGAATCTCAGCAGTTTGGACCAACTTTTCACTACATGTTTTAGGTTTGAAATGAAAATTAAGTTGTCAATTGAAAGAGGATGGGAGAGACTCACCACTCTGAAAAAGCAAACCCTCTCCAGTGGGTTTCTAAAAAGTTCTCTTTTAACTTGCTGTTGGGATAGCACAGCCAGATTTATTTCTTTGCTGAACTATAGCAAAACACCGCCCATTATTCATCTTTTTTCCTGGCATTTGTCACAATTAATGATCTAAATTACTAAAATTCCCAGATCTTAGAAGACCATTCAAAAAAAATCATTTATTCTGGGAAGCCATTTGTGGCACCGCATCAAATACCTCAACCCAGTTCCCTGAAGAAACACAATAATGAGTTTCTGACCTCTATAAATAAGCCTTGGGATTTATTTTAGCTTGATAAAGTTAAAGATTTCATGGAGGTGCTCCCCCAGGTACCTGTGCAGTTTGGTACTGCACATCAGCATCACCCTCCTCCCAGTGTCACCTCCCCACCCCAGGCACTGCCACCACTGTGCTGGGTCCCCAGCAAAACCCCAGCAGCCCCTCTGAGACCATGTGTCTGAGCACCAAAGGCAGGGAAAGAGCAGCAGCAGATCTGGATGACCTTGGGGCAATAGCCATCTCTGCCATTTCTGCCTCCTTTTCTCTCTCCCCTTTGCTGCAGGTTTTGTACAGGTGGAACAGGCAGAGCAGCACATCTGTAATAGAAACAAATAAAACCTCTGTGGAGCTCTCGCTGCCATTCGACGAGGACTACATCATAGAGATAAAGCCGATCAGCGATGGGGGCGAAGGCAGCAGCAGTGAACAAATCCGAATTCCAAAGATTTCAAGTAAGGATGGGAGGAACCAGGGTCCTGCATGCACGATCCAGGACTCCCAGCCCTTCTATCCCTGCTATTGGGGCAAACCTGCTTCACCCCATCACTGTTCTCACCTAGAAGCAGGATGAACCAGAGCAGGGCCAGGCTGTAGGTCTGGCCATTTCTGAGGCAGGGAGCTGAAACCCAGACTTACCCAGAGCCAGTAGTCACCCTGGCCCATGCTTCTGATTTCATACTGAATCACGATTAAACCATAAGAAATGCCATCATAAGTAGTTATGTTTGTATTTAAGATTTCTAGTCACTTTTCACTTTCTTACTTCCCTACTCGTATATATGTAGAATATATTGTTTCACTGTAATTCACTGTAACAAAATATCAAATGTAGTGTATAGAAGTTTTAAATTTATAAGGCTACTGTATAGCCATATTCCATTGTGTGTTGGATACATAAATATGTATTTAGGGAAATGAGGTTGGGTAGAAGAACAAACAGGCAAGAGAGTATTTTATTACACGACATTGCTTTTGCAAAATCTCCATGTCCCATCTTCCATTAATAATGCCATAGTATATAAGCTGCATTAAATCAGGAGCCTCTGCAATGCAGGAATATGGCATTAAAATTACAGCAATGTAAAAAACCCTGGGTGAGATCAGAATTCTCTCTACCATGGTTGTACACTGTGGCTATATAAACCATACAGAGGAATTTAATCAGCAGATGCAGGAGAGCATAGGAGAGGAGGAACACATGCCAGTTCTTATTTGGCTCAGCACAGTGGGCACAGGTACACAGCTCCTCCGGGATGTGGACTGCGCCAGGCTGGTGCTATAAGGAACAGCTTGAATGTAATATAATTGTAAGAAAAATAAAATAATAAGTAAACAGGCCCTGAAGTAATAGAATTGAGAGCATAGCCTCAACACAACAGCAACAGGAATTTGAGTTCAATGGAAAACTCGGTTAGAGAGCTGAAGCGCAGTGACAAGGAGGTTATGTGGGGTCTGACCTCCTGGCCACCACCACACTTCCTTGGAGGAGCCAGAATTAATCTCTTGGGGTTGGGGTTAATGAGGGCTGCTCTTGTCAATGCTGGCTCATTTTGTCCCCCTCTCTCCTTTCCTCAGATGCATACGCAAGAGGATCGGGCTCATCCACCTCCAATGCCTGCACATTGTCAGCCATCAGCACAATAATGATATCGCTCACAGCTCGCTCCAGTTTATGACAAAAATTACATATAGGACTTCTCGTTTATAATATAAGCAACATTTAGCTAGTTGTTTTGAAGACACCCAGTACTAAGTAATATTGTGGTTTGAGTACATCTTACTACTGGAAAAATGTTTATGCTTCTTTAGGAATGGCATTATACAGTACTTCCTCAAAGCAAATATAGCTTTGTCTGAAGTTTCCTTGGAAACTCTGCAATGCACTGAAAACATCTGTAATATGATGTTACCAAAGCAGTTTACATATGTCCTTATATGCATATTTTTTATTATATATTTAGTGTTTTATAGAATTTTTTAAAGTTAACATATGATGTAGATATTAATTTTTCCTCTGCTACAAAATGCTATGGACAACATTACCATGGAAATATTGTTTGGAATTTTTTCCTTTCTGATGGAGAGTTCAAAGTTGTTCATAGTAAATTGGCTGCAACTTTATTGTACAGTTTTACAAGCCTACATAAGGCAGAAGTGTTCCAGATTGGGTTTGTAATGCGGCTGTAGCTAACTGGCAGTTATGATGAATCTTGTGTTGAATCAAGTGTTTATAACACACAAGATGTTATATTTTGTTCAGAGGTCTAAGCAAGTCAAACTCAAAATAGTAAGAACTCAATAATCCTGAAAAAGTACATGAAATTCGGTTACTTGTGGACTACAGGACATGTAGCTAATATTCTGGCATCGTGCAGCAAGGGTCCATTTTACTGTCTTGAAATAGCTTTGTCTTTATCATGAGTAGCATTAAATTGGGTAGGAATGGAGAAACTGCAAAGGTGCAATCTCTGCCTCTAGTGACAAAAAAGAACCTGAAGGAGCAAGCCAACAACATGGTTCTCACCTTTGAGTGCAAAGCCAGTGAAGTCCACCTCACTTCGGGAGATTTTATTCCAAGGAAATCAGTATGCAGCAACTCCAAGATGTAAAGCTGCTCTGGGCTTTTTGTCCGAACATGCACTGCTTTCCACGCACATTAGAACATAACTCATCATCCTTCACATGCCACCATGTAGAAAACTCTTGGGAAGTCCGGTCTGGACCAGGAGCCTCCGAGGAGCTGTGCCGTGCTTCACAGAGGTGTGTGTTGTCCACAGCAAGGTGGGATCTCTGGTGGTTCTCTCCTAAGCAGTCTGTGTTTCCTTATGAAAACTCTTCATAGGCACCTGAGGCAAAATAGTCACGCCGGAAAACAACAATATCCACAGCAAAATAATTCTTCTTAAGAGAAGGACCGTTTGTTACTATGGGGTAATTTTGTAAGTTCACTCAGATGGGATAACGCTAGTAAAAGGCAATGGAATTTTCTATAAAGTTTTCAAGTTTAAATGCGCTGCAGTGGTATATTATTACTTTTTTTTGTTTTCCTGATAGCTTGAATTTGCCTGTAACTTGTCTTTTTTGCTTACAAAATAATACAGTTAACTTTTAGACCTTCTAAATATATTTATTCAGTAACTCATAATCAGGATTCCACTTGTGTAAAAGTCAGGGGTGTTGACCAGAGAAATATTGTCAGTATTTCAAGCTGTGTTTCTTTCTTAGTTTGATATGGTTACCTACATGTAAAAAGAAAAATTAAGAAAAAAAAACAGAAAAAAAATACAAAACCAAGAAAAATGGAACAAAAAAAGAAGCTTCTGTAGTTTTCTCCCCAGTGTAAATGATATTTATCAGTGATCTAGCAGATGTAATCTTTTTTTAAAGGTATTGGTAATAAATATTCTGTCATTTGTAAAGATACCTGTCCTCCAAGAGCGTTTTTCCTCCATGTGTCATTCTGCCCAGTAACAAACTTCATCACAGCAGTAGCCAGCGCCTGCAGAGATGGTCACTGACATGAAGATACCAAAGAGTTGGATTAAGTCGGAACTTTGTGGAGGCAGGAAGAAAAAAGTCTATTTCTAAGTCTTTGGTCTAATTCTGCTTCCAAATTGACAAAAAAAAAGTCTGCATAGGTGAATCTGGGATGATAATGTCTATTTATGTAGTAGAGTCACAACCTCTCCAAACTTGTGTGGGTTGGTACTGTCAGAGTGGAGCCTTCTGCAGTTTGGGAACAAAAAGGCAAAACTGGCATCACCCTCCTGATGATCATGGGTCTGGCCACAGTCAGCGGGGAGACAGCAGCTTCACGCAGGAGCTGACCCTGGACCCGGACAAACCCACCCTGGTGCAGCACTGCTTCCCTGCAGATTTCTGAGGATCTGGGGGAGCATTGGTTGAAATTGCTAAACCCACCAAACATCCATTCCTAGTTCTGGATCTTAGAGTTGACAGCGCAGGCAACACAGGATCATGCTCTGCATTGCAAAGGAGAAATGTTGTGCTTTGCAATAAATGAAGCCAAAAAATTAAATAACCCCAAGACATAGTTAAGTTTTTAAAAGGCAAATTTAACATCGCCATGGGTACAGGTGGGTGAGAGACACATCCCTGCAGCTGCTCTTGTGGAGTCAGTGGGAAAAAGCTTCATGGGGAGGAACACATAAGGTTTATAACTAGGTTTAAAGAAAAAGCACTCAGAAATACTTTTTTATGCTCTGGACACAGAACTCATATCTCTGTCTTGGAGTCAGGACAGTAACCTTCATCAGCAGGGTGGGCTGAGCAAGAGTGGCAGAATGTGACATGTGGCCCTAAGTGTGGCCTCTCCTCTTCAGGTTCCCTACTGCAGACCTGCATTTGGCAGTGATAGCAGATTCTCGGATATACTGAACATGCTCCCTTTCATCTCCCATCACCTGCAAGGACAGCAGTCTGCTCTGAGTATGATGGCTGTGAGGAGGCAGCTCTGCCAGGAATTGTTTTTCTTGTCCTGCACAGTAGCCCTTTACCAAAGGTGAGGTACCCCCATTGCACCCCTGCACGAGGCAGCGCTGGGCTGCCAGTAAGGATGAGCAGGCTGGACCAGCGGCCTGGCAGGGAGAATGGAGATGCTCCTGCTGCTCTCCATCAGCTCAGTTTTATTCATCAGTGTATTACACATACCTGCCAGTCTTCAAGCCCTGCCTGTTTCCAGGAGTACTCATCACAAGGACCTGATGTACCCTTGCTGATTGGATGAACATCTGCACAGGTTTTTTCACCATAACCAGCTTGTTGCAGTTATTTGCATTGCTATGCCGTGACGCAAGTCCTTACCACAGATGACACCAAAAACCAAAAGCATGCTTTTCCCTGCCAGCTACCGGGAACGCTTGGCTCCTGAGGCCACTGCTGCCTTCACTAGTATTCACACGGCCAGAGGTACAGCTCAAATGCAAAATATGCTTAAATATATTGCTTTAAGCTCTGCAATATCGTGCCATTAATGTGACTGAAATTATATTTAGAAATCTTATTTATTAGGCCACTTGAAGGCATGACATAAAATACATCACAGTAAATGAATTCTCTTTAGTCTCATTTTTTAGGATTTTACTAATGAAATTCTGATTTTAGATTGTTAAAGCTGGGCTCCTCAAATCCATTAAAATCACAACACAAGAGAGACATCTGAGGCACAAACATTGTTCTATTAATGAGCTACATTAATTTTGATGGAGCCATGCTATTTCACCCAGATGAGAGCTGGTTCATTCATTATTTCTAGTCTGTAGTACCTAGGAACTCCATTACCTCAGGCACTTTCCCAAACAATTTACTTGCTGGGTCAAATCTTTTTCTTTTTTCTTTGTAAATGGGTTAAACCTCACCAGTGCCCAGCTCAGCAGACAAGACGTTGCTTGGAAATAGCAGGGACTTCACAAGAAAAGGAGAGCTTTGCGGTCCACAGCCTGAGTTGTCCCAGAAGTTTGAGGTGGTTTTATTTGGTAACTCACTCAGTGGAGGACACAAGGTAAGTAAATAAATCACCAACAGAAACTGACACTGTCCAACCCAGTTCACTGAAGATGGAAAAACAGTGAAGAAAACCAGTTCCAATAATGGGTTTGGATTTTCAAAATAACCTGAAGGCAGCTGAAGCTGTGCATGAAGAAGGAGCCCAGCTCCTTGCAGCTCAGCCTCTTTAACAGCACCAAGAAGTCCTTGGCATGGTTCTTTAATTGCTGTACAGGTGAAAACTCTGTGCTCCCAGGTTGGGTTTTGTTTTGTAGGTGCAACTCAGGAAGTTTTGCAGTCTGTGCCTTTTTTGGTTTCTTTTTTTTTTTTTTTATTCCCCTTAAGCTTTAATTTCTTGTGCCAGGAAGCACGTACGATCTCTTCTTGTCCTTCTGTAGAAGCTGCCAGCTCATGTGAAAGGCAAGAGCCTGCAAAGGAGCCTTGGACTGGAGAAGAGAGAGAACCCAGGGAGGCAGACAGCCACTCTTTCAGAGCCCATCACTCCAGAGACATTCCGTCATTCAGAAAGGAGTGTGAGGAACACAAGTGAAGCTCTCATTTCACACTGAAGTCAGGGTCTCACAGCACCCACCAGCTTCACACAGCCACAAGCTAGGGATGCTTAAGACCCAGGGAAACCAAGATATTAAAAATGCCTCCTTTGTTGTGCAAACTGTACAAACTGGGACTTTTTGCTGAATAGCTTATCATTATACAAGGCGCCTTGTGGAAGCAAGTCCTCCTGTCCTGCAGGAAACATCGCTGCAGCAGAGGTGATTTGAAGCCCACTCCAGTGACGTGCCAGGGCCACCAGCTTCACTAGATCTGCAGACTCTCAGAAGACAGAGTCATCAAGGGCATTGCAGTAGAGATCTTCAGCAAAGCTACTGAATTCAGTCTCTGTCTCATCGGTGCAGTTACGTGCTCTCTGGAAAGCAAACACAGCTATTAGCTGGTGAACATGGAAGTTGTGCTTGTTTTGGCTGGGATAGAGTCAATATTTTTGTAGGAGCTAGTATGGGCTGTGTTTTGGATCTGTGCTGGAAAGAGTGCTGATAACACAAGGATGTTTCAGTGATTTCTGAGCAGGGTTGCACAAACAAGTGTGCAGAGATGGGGTGAGTCGCAGAAGGAAACAGAAAGCAGTAGTTCAGCGGGAGGCTGAGTTCAGAGCTGCTCTTCAGGGCTAAGCACAGCTTCAAGGGCCACACTGCCACCATCGTGCAGGGCTTTCGTCACGTCCAGCTTTTTACACTGCAAATTGAGGAACTGAATGCCCACAACAAACAGCTGCTGAAGGTTCACTTTCCTGGTGATCTCAGCAGAGACACCAGAGCCATGTCCTCACATCTGCTTGCCAGTGTCAGTGCCCTTGCAGCCATGGTGCCAGTAGAAAGCCTCAAGCCAGTATTGTCTACCTGCACTGAGGTAGCTCTAAAGAGACAGTTAAATACAAGGCAAAGCTGCTTTTGGTAATGAGAAACAACCTTTGCATTCTCATGTATTCTAGCTGCAGTATTACTATTTGCTATTTCTCATATTCTTATTTCTGATATCCTAAGTCATGTTACTTTACACCAGTGGCTTTAATTAAAAACAAACATTATATGATAATCTTTTAAGCCTGTTTCCCTGACCAGATCATGGAATAAGAACAATACACAAAAAAATCAAACCTCTGTTCTAAGGGGACAAATTAAAATCAATCTACTGAGCAGCACTTCCCTTGAGCAGACAATGAGTTTTATCTTATCTGTAAGGCAAATGTATTTATCAGGAAGTAACAACGAACATAATAAGGCTTAAGATCAGCTTAACAGTAGGACCATAACATTCCCCATTGTTAGGTTTCATAAAATAGATCAGCTCTCCAGGTGTCAACCTCCAGTAGAAGGCAGAGCTATCTGCCTGGCTGTGCTCAGTGGAAGGAGAAATTGCATTTCCATACAAAAGGCAAAGCCATATCACATCATGGGCATGAAATTCATTGCATATTAGAAAAGCACTTAACCCTTTTTTTCATTGTTAACCCTCCCGAAAACATTTCACCTACAAACAAAGCCAGATGCAGAGCTACTGCAGACTGGGACCTGCCCTCTGCAGAAGAGGTGGCCACACAGCTACATAAGAACTGACCACAGTAGTTAATGATTGCAAGAACAGCCTCACAGATTGCTAAATTCAATGTCTAACTCTATGTTATACTCATAGTCAGGCTGTGCATATCATTATATTAGCTGAATTTCCCACTTGGCATGTTTTGCACAACACATTTGACAGCGCAGTCCACATCTAGTATGGACATTAGAGATTCCAAGAGTTAAAAGGCTGGAACAGCAGTAACGAACTACACGGTCCCAGCCTTCCAGGAAAAGAGCAGCACACAAACATAGCGTTCCTTGTAGTAAGAAAAAAAAGGAAATGAGTGACTAAAATGTTATTTTACCTTGTAGTTATTTGGGAAGAGGTCTCTGAATTTGTTGCTGGGTGTTGGAACTGGTGGAAAGAGTTTACTCCATATGTGGTTTCTGCAAAAAAAAAAAAGTAGTGATTCTGATGGATGACATATCCAACAAGCAGCACATGTTTAGCCCCATGAGAAGGTGTGTTCCCTCACAGCACCAGCCCTCCTGCCTGCCTTGGACTCAGTCATCAGCATCTGTTGGCAGCAGCAGGTTCAAAAGGGGTCAAAGTAATGGATAATGATCCACCAGCAGAAACCCTGAGGACTGGGCAGGTGTGCTATTCCTCACAGGACACTTCAGAGGAGGCAGGATGACTCTCTCCCCCATCAGCCTCTCATAACACAGCTGCAGCCAAAATCCAGGATGTCTGATCCACAGGGCACTGCCATGTCTTTTACCAGCCAGCAACAGGTTTATCTTGGAGAGAAATTAACTACTCTGATCTCTCTGTTCATGCTCATGCTCTTTCCAAGGGTTGCGTTGTCATGTATCTTGTTTGGACAGTCAAGACAGGCTGCCTCTTGCTCAGCCTTTGGTTTCTGGTATAATCTGCCTGCATCTGGTGGCAGGAGAGCAATTACAAGTAATGGTGTGCCAGGGGAACAAGGGGGAGGCAAGGAATGGGATCACAGATGACTGACAATAAACAGTTCTGCCTAGTGGTGTAATAACTCACCTTGCTAACAACCTTTGAGATACTCCTTCTCTGCCTGACATGCTTTAGTATGGCTCAAGTATACAGGCATATGTATTTTTGTGATAGTAAGTACTGCAGAATGAACTTTTTCTTGTCTTTGATATATTCCAGAGTGTAGATTTTACATTTCAGTTGCCAAAAAACATTCACTATCTCTACTCCTGGATAGCACAATGTTTAAATAGGGCCAAATTTTAATGGGAACTTGTAGTGAGTGGAGATTACACTTGATCCATGAAGCAGAGATGTGGCCAAGGTGTGGAGCAATATCTGTTGCGACCAAGGACAGACCATACAATCACAGAATGGTTTGGGTTGGAAGAGACCTTAAAGATTACCTAGTTTAAACCCACTGCCATGGACAAGGACACTCCACTAGATCAGGCTGCTCAAAGCCTCGTATACCTGGTTTATTTTGTAACGACTCTCCTGGCTGATGTCTGGCTAGTTCAATGCTTATAGTCTTACAACTATTCTTCTTCCAAAAGCTGAGTTCTGCCAAGCTTTTTTTATCCTATTATTCCTCCTCGCCATGGAATTGAGGAGAAATAATATTTTCTTACCATCAGTTTGTAGCTAAACCTTGCTGTCTGAGATTCTGCAACCCTGAAGGAGACATTAATGCTTAACTAATTTTTAGGTCAAGGAAGGGCCATACCACTGCTCACACAACAGACCTGACAAAGCAAGCTGCAGGATGTTGTCCCCATTTCTGCACGAGTTTGTGACAGAGGTGTACAGCCAGAAGTGGACATATGGGGCGGAAAAGCAGGTGTGAGCTGTTTCTAGGAGGCATCTGCACTCCCTTTGTTGAAATGCTAAACGCAGTCCAACCATCGCTGGCTGCAGAAGACAAGTCAGGCTGTGCAGTCACTGGCAGCAGATTGGGACAGCAAGGCAGCTGCTGGTGTAACTCAGGAGTGGGACCAGTGCCTGGCATCACATCTGCTTTTCACAGCAGTCCTGCTAAAGGCTGGGTATTTCTGATAGTAGCTTTGCAAGCACTGTTGTCTTCACAGCTCCTGCCCAAGATTGGTCTCCCAAGCCTCTCAGAGGGAAGGCCCTGGAGGCCACTTGATTTCACCTTATTTCAGCTCTGAGTGTGATTTTGATGTGAGGACACATCAAATTTTGCTTTTGTTGTGTAGTGTAACCAATAAGATTGGGTTTTTCGGAACTGGCAGATTTCTAGTTGTGCTGTTTGTCAACAGAAGATTTTGATGGAGCCATATCAAAACTATTTATTAAGCCATCAAAATGCAAAAGTCACACTTTGCTTCTGGAATAGAAACACTTAAGGAGGGGTGAACAAATGCCTGACAGAAATGAGGCAGGACACACGCGTTCATGGGGGCTTCTTGCCCCTCAGGTGCAAGAGACTTTGCAGTGAGGCGTTGGTGGGGTGGTGACAGTGGTGCCCTCAGAATGGTCCTGTTCTTTTTTGTAGGATGCTGAAAAGTTGGAGTTATGTGATTAAATATCTTGTCTCAAAAAGCGTTCCAGATAACCCTGCTTGTCTCTACACAGGTTAGAGCACAGCCCTTTCTATTAGCACTACTTGGACCTTCAAGATTTGGAAACACCCCACAGGACCCTCATGCCTCAACTGAATGTTTCACGCTTCCAAATACTGTGCTGTATCTCTCTGAAATTTGCCACCTTTCACACAGCCTGTGATGTGGAAAGGCCAAAGAGAAGAATGTAGGAGAACAGGTTCTTCTTTTTCCTTTTCTATCGGCTACAATGCAATTGATAAAATATTTGTTTCCACAGGACATGAGAGTGCCTTTTCTAGTATCTTGCATCCACTGAGATTTCCCATGACATTTTCCAAATGATTTCCCATAGTGGGTGGCTGGTGGATACTGGATGTCGGCTACAGAAGGGGGAGGCGACCTGGTGGAGGTCAGGATGACCACACTGATTTCAGGTTATGGAGGGCTACTGACTGTCCTCACATCAACTAAGTGGAGAGCAGCTGGGAGCAAGTTATTAACTACATCCTCCTGTAGGCTCACCTCCAGGAGAAAACAGTATCCCAAGCCACAGCCTAAGGAAGTACAGATGATGCTCATTCATAAAGACAGAGGTCAAACCAAGAAAATATTCAATCATGGTTTTATTAAGACAGTAACCCCATCAGCTACGGCAAAGAAGTGAATGGAAAAGACTATCCAAGCAGTCCTAAATGGCTATCTTGCCTTGTAGCATTTCTCCCAAATGGTGTTCTGTATGTCTGATGCCTGCAATCACCAGGAAGTACACAGAGAAATTTATAGAACTCTTTGCTATAATGGGATTACTTACAATGGCATTAAATTGTATAAAATCTGAAATTATTCTGTGCTTGAATTGCATGGTGCACTTCATGAATTTTCAAGAGCAGTAAAAACTGAGCGTAACAATGAAACTGTGATCTAGGGAACCTGTTCTGCTTTTCTTTCATAAATATCTGCACATACAACAAATGAGCAGATTAAGCACTGTGTTTCATCTTACATTTCCCATCTCCTCCCCGGGCAGGCTGCGGTATTAGAGAAGTGGCAACAACACTGAGCAAGAAGCATCTTGCAGTGGAGTAAAGCCAGCAACTTCATGATATTTAGTGCAGCAGGCAGACAAAATGTTAATCACATTGGGCAAAGAGAAAAGGTCATAAGCCCTTGGGTGCTAGGGAATTATATACTAGCCAGGCAGAAACTCTTAGAAGCAGCCAATCTAGCAGCTGGACCTTGAAAGCCATCTTAAATTTGCCTAATGTATTAAAGTTCATGAAATACATTAGTACAGCATTTTCAGGCTGATCCTTGATAAGTCTTCCCAATACCTATTTCTCCCCCTGTTTCTGTTTCGGGAAAACTGCATAACATCCAAATACTTGCAGAACTCCACAGGAAAACATGAAGTAGTATGACTGCTACTAACTGGTGTTGGAACTAACTGGTGTTGGTGTTTTGCTGTCCCAAAGAGAGAGGAGAGAACTGACAAAGATGATGTTGGAGCAGCGGAGGACCTACAGCTACATGGGCAGGTCAATCTGTAAAAATATTGGTGATGTAAGACTGGTTTGGGGATTTCTACCAATACATCAGAACTGCACAGTTGTAAGTGAATATGACTCACAACATGAATAAACTCTCTGGGGAGTTATCTGTCTTGTTCCAAAAAGGACTGCTTATTGAGACTTACTATGCTAATTAAATTGACTTCAGAACAGGTTATCATAGACAAGACATTTCACAGAGAGTTAACAGCTATTCTAGTGTAACATTCCTGTAGACAAGACCTTTATGTGATAAAGGAAATGTGGTATGGAACGGAAAATAGCCAAGAGCACATCAAGATGACCAATAAGTTAAAAGATGTTAAAGAAATGAGTAAGAAACTAGGAGAGTCAAGGACAGCACTTTCATTACTGGGAGCTGTATTTACTGTGGACTGATAATTGCTGCTTGCTGCACGTTTCAGGGGAGAAGCTGGCAATTAGGTTGATTCTTTACTTCATTGCTTGTGATTTGACAAGTCACAGCTACAGAAATCCAAAGTATATCTGGTTTCTTCACAGCACACTTTGAGGAGTTTGGCAAAATGACATCTGCTTTTACTACATGGCATCCATAGCCTCTGTAGTAATTAAAAATAAACTAAACAAGTAACTCAAACCACAAAGCAATCAATAGTTTAATGCACTTGCTCCTGTTAAAGGTCAGGAGGAGCTGCAAGCCCAGAAACACTTTTTACCTCTTCGCAGATCTACTTCTTGATGTCAGCTGAAATTCAGACACCATGCCCAGAGCCCAGTGTAGTTCATGTCTGTGAGCTGAGCTAGATAAGACTGAGAAAACACTGCTCTGTACATTTTAGCCATGAAAGATGCTCTCAGCAGCTTTGACTATGGTTAAAGACTGAATCCTCCTGGGGAAATCATTGACCCAATCAGATCCATTTAAGTGAATAAATACAAGACAAATAGATTTTTAACAAATTCACCTCAATCAGTATACAGTTTTGTTGTTGAAGATTAAATTGAATAACTTTGATACTCCATCAATTTTGTTGAATATTATTATGGATAATTAATGAGGCTGATTACTACTTATTCAGTACTTTTGCTGTGTGTAACTATGCTTTAGTACAGAAGTGCCCTTTCTTAAAATTAAGCAAAGGTGGTAACATCCACACACACTTGTAAAGCACCTAGTCCTTAGTTATTCAGTAATTAAACAGAAGAAGATGATACTTACCTTTTGCATATTACAGCAATAAGCAGGAATGTGCAGCATATGGACACACAAAGCACAGCGAGAATCCAGACTGTGGAATTCTCCAGTTTGTTTTGCCCTGAATTTCAAAGGAAAAAAATATTACTTTAGTGCAGATTATTTTAAGCACACTCTTACAAAGTATCTCATCAGCTGTTTTATGTGATTATATTCAGATCACAAATTAACATGCAAACAATGAAGAGCTGCTATCTGGAATTAGAAATGAACAATTTCCATTAAACTGACTTTCTAGTTTCAAAAACACATTTATTTCATTTTGACATGAAGGAAAAAAAAGCCAAGAAGCATGAAGAGAGAGGCCCACCAGAAGGTCAATATAGTCTGTTAGCTGCTGTCCCAAGACACACAATGCCATGCAGTGAGGTACTCAGCAAAGACACTGTTTGTTAATAATCTCAGGGACAAACTCTTTGTTTTCCATTAAACCATTATTCAGTTTCTGTTAACCATTTCTAGCCAGGAACTGTATTTCTCTAGCTTCCTAAACTTGCCTGTAAAGAAAACAATGAAAACTCCATTCTTCTTGAGAGCTGGTTGCTGATACATTTTCTCAGGAAGAATACTACCTCTGCCTGTGAGCAGACACAGATATTTCTATCAAGGTCAGTGTTACTGTTTGGAAAAGGCATTGCTCAGTGGCCAGGGCCATTATCTGGTGCCACATTATGCAATATAACAAAAACATTTACATTGAAGTGCATTTTCAAAAGGCTGCCAAGTTATGATAACTACCTACTCTATGCATCAAGGTGCCAGCACTGCCATTACTGGGTAATTGAAAGGATATAAATCAGCCAGCAGCAGGAGTGTTGGGTTTATTGCTGCTGTCAACAAAACAATATTCAACTGTGGCCAGATTTGTTTCTGAGAAATGAGGAGCTAAGCCTGCTGTCTCTGCTGACACCTGTGGTTGCACAGCAGTCCAAAGAGCAGCATGGATGACACTATGAGCAGGCCTGTGTGATCCATCCTGCACTTCCACAGTACCCTGATGGGGGCACACAGCCAACTCTCAACTTCGTAATTAAAAACAGGTTAGGATGGTTTATTTTGTCTTCAGGGTTTTCACTTTTCTCTCAAGAAAATGAGATTAGGACATAATTGTCAGTGAGTTGTGCTTTGTATAAGTCTTGAGGATGACTGGGGCAGCAAACTGCAAAGCGGTTAAGTCCCATAAACCAAGCCATCCAGCCTGACAGGTGGGAAGAGTATCCATTTTCCAAACCAAAAACAGAAGGGCCCTAAGTCTCTTCCATCTTGTATCATCAGTTGGCAATGGCGTCAGAAAGGTCTGGTCAGGCAATGCTCACTGCAACTCAGAGTGTAGAAGAATTGTAGACACTGCACTGTGGATCTGGGGACCTGCACAGCTCAGACTTTTCTCATAGATGTACTCACAATAAGCCTCTAAAAACCCCTTTCTGTAAGAAAAAACTGTCCCATTCATCCACACTGATTTTTTTTATCTAGCTTTGTTTGACTGCAATGGTTCTTTTAGAGACAGCTGGTATCAAGGTGCAGTTCTACAACACCCACTTTGGCAGCATGTGTCTGCATTTCCCAGGGTTTGATTGCCACTGCCTGAGCAAAGGATTCAGAATTGTGTTTCAGCTTTTAGCAAAGCTACAGGATGCAGAGTCTAGGCCAGTGTTTTTCTCAGGATATGGACTTGAAAGAGGTCTGCTGGTCCTAAAGTCAGTCTCATCAAAATACTTCCCAGATAGATGCATGAGGCTAATAAACAGGCCCAGTTTTCTTAATTAATGAGATGTTTGGTCAGCCTCCTGCCCCTGTCCTGGGTCACTGGTAAGGTTGCTGAGGCTCTCTTTCCAAGGGCTTGTCACTGCCATGGAGCCAGGTGGGAAGGTCAAGGGGATATGTTAGAGTAAGGAGGCAAAACACCAGCAGCTTTGCATTCACTAGCAAATAGATATGAGGGAAAAGTACAGTAAACAGGAGTAAGGGACTTTTTTTTTAAGTGAAAACCACGAAATTAAGAAACTCAAAAGATAAGAGCAAAGGAGGATGTCTAAGAAGAAACAGTTGATAACGTGTCTTGATAAGGAAACTTATTTTCAGAAAAACATGTTCAGCAAGCAGGAAATACAGAACAAAGTTGAGAAAATGATCATGTCCCTAAAATGCTAAAACCATGCTCTTTTTTCCACCCCAACATTTCAGAATTCAGATAGCTCCAGTACAGTAGTTGTTGACATGCTCACTCATATTAACTTCCAGCATGAACATCATGATGCATGCTAGGGAAATACATGTAAAAACTAAAGAAGTAATGCAACTAAAAGACCTTACCTAGAACTTAGGACTTAAGCTAGTTTAAAGCAGTCTCTGAAAACATAAGCATGTAAAACCAAAACACTGTCAAAAAATCCTCCATATATCCAAAAGTGGTGTTTTTTTCTTTCATGGAACACAGATTTCACTCCCCTTGGCTTTCACAAGGCAGTTTTTTCAAATACTACTTTTCCTGGCTTATATTAAATTTAGTTGGTGGTATGCATGCTCACAGTTAGGCAGCATTTGCTTTCCAGAAATTAATAATATTCACTAAAGACAAAAACATGTCATTCTTACCAACATAAATAATTTCACTCCAATCACTCCAAAACCCTCTTGTACAACATATGTGGTGATTAGCTCTTATTTGTATGGAATACCTGCTGGTAACATCAATTCGTAATCTGAAGTCATTTACAGGTATTTTCAGTATCTGTTAGGAAAACAATATCATACTGTTACAGATTATTTAAGACTTAGCAAATCAGAAAACTTTCACCATATTTATCCTGGTTTTTTTAAAGCTCTTTTACTAGATTAACTGAACATCTGGCCTTGCTTTTGAAATAAGAAGGTGTAATTTCTCTCATAATACACCAATATTTCACTGTAAATTCTTGACAGATAACTCATTTTGCATTTTTCCTTAAGATACTTTATACTAAATTTTCAGCATTGTCCATTCTCTTACTGTTCTGAACCCAGATGCATAAAACTGAGTAATTCCAAATTTTTTCCCTAAGTCTCTTGAGGATAGTTTGTGGGAGAAGAAGAGGGAAAACATGAAAACTTATGAGACTTTGGTTTTGCTGAACCCTAGTCACAAATGGGACACAAGTTTCAGCAAAAGTCCATAGTTTCATAAATGTTCTAACAGCAGGTTTCATTTTAAATGCTTTAAAATTTGTAACATATCCATGAATACGAAGACTTTTGACGAGGTTGCATAAAGGCAAATTCTAGCTATGTAAGACAGTCAGCTCAGAGAGGGAATGCTATGTAACACTTGGGCATCAGAGAAGCAATTACCTGCTTGTTACCTGACTTCAAGTTGAAGAGGTAAAATTCATATTCAAAGCATTCTTTAGGGAAAGGAGAAATTGGCTTCTCCCATGTGGCCAGGAGATCATTTTGCTCTAAGAATACAGTGACATTTCTGGGAACATTCACTTTCTCTACAAAAAGAAAACTGTACTGGTAAGTTATTTATTTAGAGCCAAGTTTAAATACTAGCAACTGGAGCATTTTATAACCTGATAAGTGTTTCCAAGTAGGACCTATAATCCTTAAATTTATTTTACCTTTTGGACAGAGAAGATAAGGATTTAGGAGGAACAACTACATTGCAGAAAATATTTAAGAGAAAACAGCTTTAAAAATCCATTTAGAAGTTCTGGGAAACTGGATTACTGGTGGGGGAGAAAAATTATTAAATTAATTTTTGCAAAAGCATAGATTAATGATAGAGCAGTTAGAGAAACTTAAGCAAACAAAGATGTAACTAGGGAAGTTATTGAAAAATGAAACAAATTCAAAGCAATGCATCAGCAGCTATTATGGGGATGATTTCTAAGAAGTAAGTACATCAATTGTTTTATCTTACTGAAGCCATGTAAAGGGGAAATCATATCTGTTAACAAAAAAGTGAAAGGCATGGAAATAATGAGGGAAAAGAAATCACTTGGGTAGATGAAAGATGACTGAGTCACTGCTGATACTACCTTTTATTCAACACTCTATTGTTTTTTTTTAAAAGGACATGGTTATCTTCAACACCATGTCTTTTTTCTTTTAAAGAGTGACTCTAAAATAAAAGCTAGTAAAAACTGTCTTTGAAGGTAAAATCAAACTTAGTTCTAACCATCCATTTCTGTCTTATAATCACTTACAATTTCATTAAGATGTCTATGCAACACCAGCACATACTCTCACCTGCATCAAGAATGATCCAATCCAGTAGTATTATCTCAAAAATCTTTTCAGAATCCTGCTAGGCATTTTTAAGTATTTTTTTTAAATGTACTTTTACTCACCAATAGCATTTTGGTTAAACAGTTGCTGAAAAGGCTTGATTGCAGCATGCTTGCTAGACCCATTAATGTGTATTACAATGAGACTGTCAACCTCTTCAGGATCAATATGAGTCACTGAAAATCTGCACTCAGTATTCCTGTTCCACTTGTCTTTGATATAATCTTGACACTCTTCAGTGTACATCTCATACCTAAATTAAAATACTAGCCAGACATGATGCTCTTAAAGAAATTCATTACTGACTTCAATAAGAGAAAACACCAACCTGTAAAATAGGAAGTACTTGGTATCTTCTGGTGCTTCTTGGCCGGGAAGCCAAGTGCAATGGAGAGAAACAGTACTAGAAATGCTGATGCGAGTAACACAGGACAAATTGGTGGCAGATGTCTCTGGAGCACCTATAGAGTCAAGGAATTATAAAGCAGTATGAAAAATCTTATACAAAAGTCGTAAGAAATTCATAGAATCATAGAATCATGGAATAGTTAGGGTTGGAAAGGACCTTAAGATCATCAAGTTCCAACCCCCCTGCCATATCCAGGGACACCTCACACTAAACATCACCCAAGACTCTGTCCAACCTGGCCTTGAACACCGCCAGCGATGGAGCATTCACAACTTCCTTGGGCAACCCATTCCAGTGCCTCACCACCCTCACAGTAAAGAACTTCTTCATATCCAATCTAAACTTCCCCTGTTTAAGTTCGAACCCATTACTCCTTGTCCTATCACTACAGTCTCTAATGAAGAGTCCCTCCCCAGCATCTCTATAGTCCCTCTTCAGATACTGGAAGGCTGCTATGAGGTCTCCACACAGACTTCTCTTTTCCAGGCTCAACAACCCCAACTTTCTCATCCTATCTTCATATAGGAGGTGCTCCAGTCCCGTGATCATCCTCATGGGTCTCCTCTGGACTTGTCCTTTTTATGTTGAGGACATGAGAACTGCACACAATACTCCAAGTGAGGTCTCAGGAGACCAGAGTAGAGGGGCAGGATCACCTGCCTCAACCTGCTGGTCATACTCCTTTTCATACAGCCTAGGATGTGGTTGCCTTTCTGGGCTGCGAGTGTACACTGCAGCCGGCTCATGTTCATTTTTCCATCAACCAATACCCCCAAGTGCTTCTCCTTGGGCTGCTCTTAATTTCTTCTCTGCCCAATCTGGAGCTGTGCCTGGGATTGCTCCAACCCAGCTGTAGGACCTTGCACTTGGCATGGTTAAACTTCATCAGGTTGGCATCA
>JAOEHX010054122.1:0-28930 GCA_025448015.1 Bolborhynchus lineola
TTCTCTTTCCTTGTATTTCCCTTGTCATTATTATTATTGGTGGTAGCAGTAGTTGTTTGTGTTATACCTTAGTTACTAAACTGTTCTTATCCCAACCTGTGGGAGTTGCATTCTTTTGATTCTCCTCCCCATCCCCCGGGAGCTGGGGGAAGAGAGGGGAGTGAGTGAGCAAACTGTGTGATTGATGGCTTAAACTACGACAATGATCTTTAAAGGTCCTTTCCAACCCAAATCATTCTATGATTATATGATCTTGTGGGTGCTCCACTTTGTCCTGTAGGTTTTCTCAGATCCCCTGGAAAAGGTGTTAGTGCCTGCAGAGGTATGCCAAGTGAGGGTGGGAACCTGATCTCTACTGTGGTGCTGGAAGGAGCAAGGGGACATTTCGTGATGCAGTTCCTCCAGAAGTAAGCATACCCTTTCCATCAGCTGCATATCTGGAAGGGTCACCCCTTCCACATCACCTTTTGCTAGGGAAGACCTTCCAGATAAGGTGACTCTGCTCCTTCTGCTGAAGCTAGGCCGCACGTAAGATTCATGGAGCTTGCGAGAGGGATGCCGGAAGCAAAGTATAGCCTGTCTACAGCCCAGTGCGGAGCAGAAACAAGTTCTTGGATAGGGTCCCTGACTGCATGGTCCAGCTGAGCTGCCTTACTAATCTCCATTAGCCATAGTCCTTCTCGCTCCACTGATGAGAGTCAGCGATCCCTGCTGTGTTAATGTGACGGTTCCCAGGCAGCTCCATTACCTTGGCCTGACCAGGGTGTCCAGCTGTGTGGGTACCCAAAGCAGCCTCCAGAGGTTTTGTGGGTAGTCATGCTGGAATCTAAATACTTACATCACCTGTAGATGCCTATGCACTTTTCTGGCCTTGAGTGCATTATTGCTCCTGGAGATAGCAAAAGACAAGGCAAGTAAGAGGTGCTATTCAAAAATGAAAGGCTAGATATTTCAGGAGGGAATCTCACTGGCTTCAGAAATGACTGGTATATAAGAATAAAAACAGCTGGAAAAGGAAAATATATAGATAGTCCCCATATAGAACATGAATGAAATTAGAAATGTCTTAAACACAGTATGTGGTTAAATAAATCAGATATACTGTCATTGTGAGAACCTGTCTATGTTTTAAGTAGTTGATTAGTACAATTTGTGTATAAGGAATAGGAATGCTGATACCACTTATCTATCTATGCCCTTTTCAATTTGTAGCAGGTTGTTATAAACACAAAATATATTAATAAATCTATTTCATAAACTATTTTTTTAATATACATTCACTTGTGAGCTTTTAATGGTTCAGCAAATGAAACCTGAAACACCAGGCTGAGGTATATTTAGTATGAGTTGCATATGAGCTCTAGAATAGATTTAATACGATCATCAAATACTGAATAAAGTTGCAAAATGATTTACTGTAACAAGAGGGTTATATGGTAGATCTTCTGTGGAAAACAAAATTATAAGTTATTGTGAAATAGCATTTAGAACTGGTGTTTGAGTGTTTAATTTATTCCATTATTAAAGTATTAAATTACTTTTGTGCAAAAAAACCAGGATAAATGTAAAGCAAATGATTATGAGGATGATAAATGGGGAAAGTGAATTAGTATGCATTGCCATGGTGTAGAATCAAATGGTACCAAAACAGCTGTATAGTTACAAAACCAATTTTTTTTTTTTTTCTGTAATACCGCATATAATAAACTCCTTAAAAGAGCAGAAGATGAATCTGTCACTTATGACATTTTCAACATTTTGTAAAATTTTCTGCCACAAACCACAATAAAAATAAAGTCTGAGCACTTTAATGAAAATTACCTAGAGTTTTTTTCAAATAATTTAAATAGGAATAGTTTCAATATTTAATTTTTATTTTCTGTTGCTTTACATTAATGTCAGAAGGAAGTTCTTCTGAATCAAAAGAGACTTTTCAGCTAAACTGTATGGAATTATTATGTTTTAAAGTGACAGAATCCTTTTCTGAAACCATAAATTTATTTAAATTATGGTCCTCCACTGAAAAAAAAGAACTCTGAAAAAATCTTGACCAGAACTACTGAAAACTGCTAAAACAGAGAGACATGGGTTTAAAAGTACTAAGAAACATCTACAATTTCACCTTATCCTACTATTTCAGTTTACCAGCCTGGCGAATTAGGCTGCTCTTCTCTAATAACAAAAAGAGAGGTGAGAAAATACAACAGAGTTATTGGCATGAAACTTGTAACCCATCAACAATATTTTTTTCCCATTCAAAATGTTTAATTGGTAAGATGGTGGAATAATGCAGTGTTTTATGGAAGTTAACAGTACATAATTCTCTGCCTTCACTATAGAAAATTGACTAGCAGTTTTTGGACCAGGGAGGGGGCTGAGAAGGAAAGGGGGCTAGGGCAGTGGGAGTAGAGTGTGTGCCTTCAGAGTCCCAAAGCCTAAGCAAGAGTTCCTTGACCACGTCTCTGTCATTCACACTGATTTTCTGCATGAGTTAAGGTGAGCAGAGTTTTGGGACTGCCTAAACTAGTTTCTAGCCAGGAAACATTCCCATCCCAGAGGATTTCAGAGCCAAACATCTAAGACCATGATTCAAGTCTTGCCAATACAGCTGAGGCAGAATGCAGAGCCTCTAAGGCAACAGGAAAAAAAAAAAAAGCCTGAGAAGGGAGAGTAAGATAAAAGACACAGTAGGAAAGAAGAACAGATAGCTAATAATAATAAAAGTAAAGACTTATTCAGGGAAAGAAATGGTAGGAGGCATAATTATAACCAAAAGCATTTGAAAGAGTATGATAAAAAGAAACAGAGAGAAAGGAGTGACCAGAGGGGAAACAAAACAAAATAAGTTAGAACTTAATTAGGCAAAGTAGTTACGTGTGTCTTAAATCTTTCTGGAACCCAAAAGCATGTAAACAGTGAGAAAAAAAAAATAAAAGCAACTGCTAAACTGCCCTTCCTTTCTGAGAACTGCAGGTTTTTCTGCAAAGAAACAAAGAAAAAGACTTAAAAAAAATTGAAGATGAGAGAAGAGAAAGGAAGTAAAAGATGGAAGGGATACTGAAAGAAGAAAAGGCAAAATGCACACAGCTTTAGGACAGAAACATTCAATGTAATTTATTCATGTTCATTTCAGCCTGCGATTTAGAGGTTGTCAGGAGGTGACTTATTACCTGCAAGGCCTCTCACAGCCAGGGGATTTGCTGTCAAATTCACATCCTCAAGCAAAACTGTGCTGTCAATTCTTTATTTTCATTAAAAAAATATATAAAATTACATTACTCTCCTTTCACAGTGCATTGCAGAACTAACATGGACTCCAGGGATTGCAAAGTAGAGTTGCCTTGTTAGGTTTGTAAAAATAGCTGGATAAAAATTGCTCTAAAACTTAAGTTGCTCCACTTAACACTGGCATGGGAAGTAAATTCCAAAGTGCAGTCTGCTAGGTGTCTGCATTTGTAACTGCATAACCATGCAATGTGTTTGTCAATTTTCCAGTGCAAACATCTAATCACCCTTTAACTATTGCTAGATGAAACTATCTTCTGATATGACTTTTCAGAAGCAATCTGAAACTGAAATAAGTAAGCGTAAAATTTCACAGAAAAATAGGTGACATTGGAAAATCCATACCAACATATTTTAGTGACATATTTAACTAAATTAAAAATGCCCACAATACAAAAGGAAACAATATTTTAATCAACTTGCTTAAATCATCAAACCCAAACACAACATTTCTGCTGTTCTTTGACATGGTGCTGCAGAAGTCAGGGGTTTCTCTGCGTATTTTAACAGATGGGTGGGAATTATTTTGCAGACATCTACTTTTGGCATTAGAAATCTCATTTAACCACTCAAAGCTCCCTTAATGCTTAAAAGGGAGAAATAGACTCTGTGCAGACTGTTTTAGTTCCACAGCAACCCATTGGGATTTTTCTGTGAATAGATGAGTGTACTGGTGAGATATACTGAGGATATGAGCATTGCAGAACTGGACATCATCTGGAAAAGAGCCACATGTGTAATCCATACATTGAAGAGCTTTTCCTCATTCTACTTCTGTTATTGAAAAAGTGATTAAGGAGCAACATCACTGAAGAAGAACATCTGGACATTAATGGCTTCTTTAGCTGACTGTTGAAAGGTGTAGTGGCAACCAGTGGTTGGAAGTGAAAGTCAGACAGAATTGAATGAGAAGTAATGAAGAGGTTTAACGAGAGCTGACAGTGGGAGCTAACTCCCCAGAAGAGAAGCATTGAGTTGTTGGGTATATGCACATCTCCAAAGGCTCAGAGAAATTGGAGTATAGGGCTTAAATGGCTAAATGTTCCAGGGTTTGTTTTGCTGGTATGTGAGTGAAATGTAGTGTCTTTCAAGATACAGAAGGCCAGACTCTGTGACCCAATAATCTCTGACCTCAATCTTCAGAAACAGAGAAATTGTTAAAAATGTTTAATTATCACAGAGGAAACTCGAAACCCCTGCTGGTCAGTTGTTTGTTTTCTTAAAAAAAAACAAACAAAAAGCCACAAAAAAACCAAACCAGTAATTTCTTTAAGTGTTTATATTGCTTTGAAATGTGCATGTGAACATTTAGGACATTGTAAAGAATGAGAATCTGAGATTCTAAGAAATCTGTTACATTGCTGCACAGAAGAGCTGGAAGCGCATTATTCAGTTTCAATTTCCTTGGGAAAATTCTCAAATATTAGAGAACTTTATGAATGTGAGAACTGTTTGCAAGACTGGTAGCATGACACAGGGAGATTTGAGCTCCAGGTCATTCTTTGTGCCGAGCAGGTTTTAAATATGCAAGCTTTGCTAGCAGTAGATTCTGCAAGAAAGTGAAAATGGCTGAAAAAAAGGCGTCTGAAATCTCAAAACACATGATGTGAAAGTGAAGGCTTTCCATTTTTATTTCCTCTGTTAGTGTTTGACACAGCTCAATGAAATAGTTGCCTTATGAGTGACTATTGCCTGCAATTTTTGAAAGAGCACACTACATTATAGTAATGCAATTACCCTGGAGAATGTTATTTGGAAATCTAATCTACACTCACTCAAATGAAATGTTTTTATTTTATAAAGTCCATATTTGAGATCTGTGCAATTTGAGCCTTACCTTTTTTTTCCTAACATCACCACTCACCTTTCTTCATGCTGGCCAGAACACTTTCAACAACAAAATGACACACTGTGCTTCTAAAATTGTTCACATTTGTACAGCTGCCTCTGTTTTATTGTAATAAATTGGAGTGCATCCTTCAAAGGGAAAGGAAAAACACCTATTGCTTTAAACATTACATAAAAATTTGAAACATAAAAATCTGAACTGCACTGCGTATTTTTATTAAATTCAGGTGGAAACTTTACCCTGTAGGCTGGCAGTTCCTAATGAGCTTGTTTACCAAGGTTTTGTTGTTGTGCTTAAAATTAGAATAGGAGCAAAATAAGCCTTTTCTTCTGTGTCTGGCAGATGCTCTATCATGAGAATGATAGGTTCAGGTAACTAACCAAGCAGATGACATAACCATGCTGAACTGGTATTTAATGGTGATAATAAGTGACAAATATAAAAGCAAGACTGAAGTTTGGTGCAACTCACTGATGAGAAATTTGTCATGCAAGCAAGCTGAACTTCACCCAGCTTATTTGTGCAAGGCAGCTGACAACATTGACTGTTGTCATATCCTTCACAACACCAGTTGTTAGCATAAAAGCAAAGTACAGTAAGTTACACAGCATTATGCACAGCATTCACTTATGCTGAGCACCTGTTTTGTTTTATTATAATTTCCCTCCTTCTTCTTCTTATCTTTCTTTCATCCCTTGTTCTTTTTTCTGAAGTATCTCCTTTTAACTTGCATACTTCTAAGGGAAGAACCTGTGGGTTTTATTGTTCCTTAGCACCTGCACCTTATTTCTGGGAAGTTTGGGAGAAAACTGCTTGCCTCTTCATTTTCAGTCACCATTCCTATTTTGCCATAAAATATTGTTTTATTAAACCAAATCATGGTATCTATGATCTTGGAGCAAAATTAGGCACAAATATCCTCCATCAAAGAACAGGCGACTTGCCTTTTGCTGTCCCAATGTGTGCTCTTCAACTTGGAGGACAATCTTTAGCATAACAAATTGGCTTGTGGTAATTGATCCCTTGAAAAGAGTCATTGAACCTACAGCATTAGGACAATATTTACAATGGGATTTTTTGCAATAATTCACCTAGCAGCAACTATGCTCTCAAACTGCGGGGCTGCCTGCTCTCCAGTGAACCCTGATCTTTTCTCTTCAATGCATTACATCTTTCTTTGAATGTACAAAGCTGCCCTGTAGCAGCTGCCCCTTAATAAAGGCTTCAGAGAAGAATTACTCTGCAATATACATTTTAACTGCTTGTGGGTTAAAGGAGGGTTAACATATTCTCTTCTGAGCTTATTTTCACTTGGTTTTGAGAAGGTTAGTGTCCTACCACACCTAATGGCAAAGCCATCAGTATGCTTGTAGAAGCAAATCAATCACATAGTCACAATGGTGACTTTAGGTAAAAGGCCACCTATTGGTTTGAGTGGAATGTCAGTGGATGGTAGAAGAAGTGACTTAAAAAATTATGGCTGCCTACTCTGAAAGTCCAATTTGCTAAAAGAGGGTTTCTAAGTGTGCTGCCCTTTGGGAGCAAAATTCATACAGAGCTTTGGAGCATGGTTAATATTGAGTTACAGCACCATTACCACTCATTAGTTGTTGGCTCAAAGTCCATTTTTCATATGAAAAGCTTAGTTTGAAATGGGTGGCCACCTTTTCACTTGATTAGATTTTATGTTTTATGGGGTACTTGCTCAAAGGCAGTGGCTGAGGTCCAAGATGATATTTCCTCATACTAGAAGAAAAGCCTGTTGTGAACTCTCAAACACCTCTGTAGAACATAGCAAGTAATTTGATGCCATTTATAATCTGAGGTTTTGCAAGTGTTTGGTTAAAAGAACTGAGGGATTATATTTGGCTCTTGGACCACAAACTTGCTTTCGTGAGCTTGAGGGTGAGGAAATATTAAATCTTGACTTTCAGGCCACAGGCAAGTGCCTAGTGAGTAATGTCAGTTGTCTTTGCTTAGCTTTCTGATGTTTATTCCAGAGTACTTTGTATTTACCCGTTAATTCCCACCAGCAACAAAAGATCAGTCAGTGGCTGAGACATGAGGTAGTCATATTTTTTTAAAAGGAATTGATTTCAGGAATTATAATTTTTTTAAGGTGTTTTTTTTTTTTTTTTTTTTTTGTTTGTTTGTTTGTTTTTTTTTAAGGAATGTAGCATTTAAGAAGTATTTTCCTTTGAAAAGAGATTGTATGTCCAGGGAAGGTATTTGAACAAATGGGGAATCTGTGAGTGAGAAACTTCTTTCCCACATTGCCCTTATAAAACAGTGAGAGTGCTATGGGATGGAACACCTCTGGCATCTCACACTCTGAGAAAGATTAAGATAATCCAATGGGATAAAAGGATACCATGATTTTCCTACGGGGGGAAATCTGTTCCCTTCCAACTGAAAAGTACAAGACATCTTTCAGTGTTATTTTCCAGTGCTGTTAGGTTTTAGTGCTCCTGCTTCTCCTCATGCTCTATCCACACCCTTACAACCATACTGTTATAGGAGTTATCTTCATTTGAAAGAATTCTCTAAATAATGTAAGGACTGGGACTTCTCATAGCAGAAACAAATAAAATTTGTTCTCCAAGATGATACAGCCAGCAAATCTGTTATTTACCTTGGGATATGACAACCATAACTACATTTTCAAGGATGATTTTGAAAGGTTACCTTCTCAAGAGACATGAATGTAAAATCACATCTGGAATTTAAAACAAGTTCCACACTTGCAGTGAGAAAATATTTGCAGCTCATGCCTCATGACTTTAAAACCTGTTTCTATGTTTATTAAATGTCAAGAAACCCTTATGCTTCTCAGCACTACAGCTAACACAGCATCACAAAACTTGCGTCAAATGTATAGATACAAGCAGTTGCAGGAATACACATTTCATGGTGTGTGTTTTAGCTAACACTTAGCAGTTGCCAATTTCTGTTGTTCTCTGAGGGATTTCTATAATAAATCATTTCCAAGGTAAAAAAGAATGTTTTTGAGATGCAAAGATAAATTAAAATAAAAGATGAAAAAGGAAAAGAGTGTTCATTTTTGTTATGTAGCCCTATATTACCATAATCTGTTTGAAAACCCACAAACTCTCAATTCCTCAGAAGTGAATATAGGCTTTTAAAATATTATATTATAATTCAGCATTGAGCTAGATATTCCTGGCTATTTAAAATTTTTCTTTAATTTCATTCAGTTTAAGCTTCCCCTTTTAACAGAAAAATTTAAAGCTGAAATACGAAAATTTACCAACAGGAGCCTTTAGAACATAATATTAAAGCTTCCTCATTATGAGATATGCAGACATAGTGATAGGAATAGCTTATTTTCCCACAAGATTGTAGCTACAGGTTCATGTATAATGAAAACTGGATTAAAGTACTGGATAAAATAAATATAAAGCATTGCTGTAGGGAGAACAATTAATATAGTTAACCTGTGGAAACAGTCAATGAATTAACTACTACTTTAAATGAAGAAGAATTTGTTTTTCAAGGACTGTTCTTCATGGAAAAAATTAATCAAAAAAATTAATATTAAAATACTTTTTTGTGTCATTTGAAAAGACACCTTCTAATGGTGATAGGTGTAAATCTCGTTATGAATAATAAAGAGCATATGAGTAACGCATTCTTTCCATTTTATGAGCCAGTGCTATTATCACTAGAGATGCAAAAAAAATGTACTTCAGAAATATATTTCAGAATATTTATATATGTAATTAAAGTTTTCTTCTATTAGTTGGAGCTGTTAAAAAAAAAAAAATGAATTAAAATTTAGAATGGAACTTGCCCTGTGGTTATTTACAGGCTTTTATAGGGTTCAGGAATAAGAAGACAAACAACTCTAGCAGCACAAAGAAATGATATTTGAAATACTGAAGTTGCTAGTAGAGATAAAAATTATTCTGAATACAGTGACATGTTTTCATATTAGTATCAATGGTATTTTTGGTCTTAGCACCCATGAACTGGCACTGGAGTTATTACCTTCTCTGGCATGCTCTGAAGATGAAATCTGCAATCCCAGAAGACTTGTTGTGTGGAAAAATCTGCCAAACCTTGAGCTCAATATGTTTACTTTGCACACAACGTCTTTTCCCATATGGTTTCAGAGGGGTCCACATTATGCTGAAGACATAAACACATCTTCATTCACACAGCTATTTCAGCAGGAAGGCACCAGGCAAGGTCTGGCTAGAACTTTTTTAAACAGGTTGATGCTCAAGGATTTTTCCACTTAGACAGCATTAGCATGACAACAGAAAACTGAGTAGTGCAACATCTGTTGAATGCCTGATAAACCTCTATTCAGTCACATTCATTCTGTGGTTATGAAGAAAGCCAGATATTCTGAAACAAGAAAGAAAGACCATTTGCATAGTGAAATTAAATTGAATTTCTAAAGTAAGCCCGGAAAAAGATTGGAAGGTGAAGACTTTACTGAATGCTTTCCCAGTTTCCTATTCCATAGAAGGATGTGAAACAAAGTACTTCTTCATGAGGCAGGGCAGTCCGTCACATATATAGAGTCCTATATGGTGAATAATCATATGGTATCTTACACAGCCTAGAAATAGCTCACAGAAATAATTCAGGAAGGGAATGGTTTATTCATCTCACCTAACTTAAGCTATTTGAAAAGGAAACTGCCAGCATAGAATTGCCACATAGGCTGTTCATAAGTTATTATGTGTTGCATGTTTTTGCAGATATTTTGTGAACAGGAAAAATAGATTCATTAAGCTATCAGGAACAAATGGATTGACTCTGGTTACTGCATGACAGTAGGTCTTTAGGACATTAGGGACTTCTAAGGATCTAAAAGTGCAGGCAACTGGGAGTCAAAATGCCAGGGTCTACACCTATGTACTACTTAATTTACTTCACGTTTTACTTCAGTGAGGGAAATATCTCATTAGCCAAATATTGCTGCCTGTTTGTGTCTCAAATGGATGAGCATAATTTCTGTACCACATGACACACATGAGGCAGACACTGCAAAAGACAAAGACTGCCTTCTTCCAGTTATGAGTATGTCGGCATTACCCAAAGCAGGCACTGGCTTGTCAGGGAAGAGCTCTGAGCTGTAGCTGCACCCTCCCTGGCGCACAAGGGAACCTGTAGGGTGGCTGAGTTTAGGTGTTTGTGTTTTCTCTCCACAAAAACCTCTGTCTAGAGTCCCACACTAATCAACATTACTTTTAAGATAAGCTCATTTAGCAGCTGATGCAAAAGTATTCTGTAGAAACAAGTTTAACATACTGCAGTTAAAAAACATGTCCATCTTACTCATACACTCATCTTACCCTGCTGAGAGCTCTGGTAGATACGGCTTCTTCAGAACCCACAGGGGAGTGCTAAGTGTTACCCTTACCTGGGTTGAACAAAACCACTTTCGAATGAAGCTGCATTGCCCAGCTTTTAATATGAGGTTGCAAAAGCAAAAATCATCAATTTGTGATAAAAAAGCCAAAAGATATGGCAACTTGTTATTGTTTGCTGAGCATTACTTTGTGAGCCATTCTTCCTCCAGGCACCTGCCAAGCTACAAATGCATTAATGTAAATTACATTTAAATTTAAAAAATATATATTTTTACAACCAAGTAGAGCAGGGGACATGGCTCTGTGCAACCATCCCTACAATTAGTTTCTTAATAAAGTTCTCAGTTCAAATTTGATGGAGAACAGCTGCTGCTCACCGAGATAATGCCTGGGTAGAATATTTAATTTTGTGTGCTCTGAGAAGCATTATACTGCTCTGAGAGGTGTGGCCTCTCAGCTTTGGAGTGTGGAAGAGGTTAGTTCTATGAATCTGTGCCCTTCTACGTCAGCTGGCCTCAAGGCTGCCAAGCTGCTGTGCTTAGCACAAAGTCAGAGGGAGCACCCACTTAGCTGGGTAGCCTGACATCCAAGCATGGCCTGATTCCATAAGATCTGTTCTTCTGTATGCCAGGGTTTAGCACGGTTAGGATGAGTTTTACTGCAAAAAATCAAAATGGATTCCCTCACTTGAACTGCCTTGGTTTTGCTTGTCTGTAGCTCAACCTTGAGACAATGCAATGCCTTCACACTAGTCACACTTTTGTACTAGGTGGATGGGACTGTGAATGGCTCACTGCCAGACTCAAGCCTGTATTGCTCTGAGTAAAAATACATCAGGTAAAAGACCATCTCTTGTGATTTACACTTGTCTTCTAACTATTTTTTGTTAGGAAAGGTTTTGAACAGTATCACACAGAAACATTACTATGCTTTCAGTGCAGCTCTGACCCCAGGAGTACACTATGCCTTATTAACAAGCAACTGTTAAACTCTAGGTTATACAAACCACTTACATTTAGGACTATTACTAAAATACCTAATTAGAGCATGTACGCAGACTATAAAGGGGGCATTTATAAAAGCTCTATCTTCATGATTACTAGACACAACAACATTTTAATGGCTTGTTTAACAGATATTGTATAGTTTAAGGCCAGAAGGGACCATTAGATCATCTAAACTGACCTCCTGCATTTCACAGGCTATTAAATTTCACTTTAAATTTACTCTATGCCAGCTTCATCAGCTAGAATTAAAGTAAGACATTTCAGTCTTTATCTGACTACAGTGTGAACCGGAGACACAGAAAAAGAGAGAATAGGGCCTTGAGACTCTTAAATGGCAGCAGCTAACATGTCCAGATGATCTTAGAAGACATGCCTCATGCTGCAAGGGAAATGCTGGCTGAAATGTCCCTGAGTCTTTGTTGGTCGTGTTTTTTTTTTTTTTTTTTTTTTTGCTAATTAATCACTAAAGAGTAAGCAAAAAGGTATCAAAAATACTATTACCCCCTACTCCCTTTCCTCTCTCTGCAGAAATTTATGTAAAAACATTGAATATTTGTTCAGGACTTCCGAGCATCCTAAAGGCAATTTGAGGTACTGCTCTGATCTGTTCACTTGGTATCCAGTTGCAAATGACAATATGCAGCCTTGCTGGTGTGAGACAATTTCTGTATAATACACCTCCTGAGGCTTGAACATCAGCAGTAAAGAGAGTTACTCTGGGGAAAGTAAAGCACTAAGACCTGCAATCCTTGCCTCTGTTTACAGAATCAAACAGGTGAAGTCCTGTGTTGTAGAAAGATATAAAACCATTTGTAATGGTTTAAAACAGTGGAATTGTATTTGGGCTGAAGGACCTAACCAGGAGAAAATGAAAAATCAGAATGACCTCTGAAAAACAAGTCCATAAAACACCAATGAGATATTTAGAAATGGGTAGAAAGTCAGGTGAGAGCAACCTGTTTTTCTGGCCCAGTGAACCTTGGGAACAAGCTTTTAATGCTAAGAAAGTGCCAGAAAGCAACAGGAATGATCATGCAGGATAACAGAAATTTGTGGGTTACATTTATGTCAACTTCAGGCATGCAGAGGTCTTGAAGCTGCAGATTCAGCATTACAAGACCAGGTGATACAACTCATTCATTAATAAGTGTTTCCAGTTGTCCACTTAAGCTAGGAACTGTCCTCAAATACTGGAGGGGCCACTAGTGCACTTCAGGTGAAAAAACAGTAGATATATAGATAACTCAGCAAATGCAGTGATTTGGTTTTGATCAGCCAGACACTGTCAAACAAAATATACTTGACCATTTTCTAACAACTGTAGTATTATCAACTTTATATTTTATAGCTCATGCTTTCAAATTCTTGATGCTTGCTATGACACATACCCAAAAGAGATTTCAATTTATCCACTCTCTTCTTGCTGGAAAATGCAATTTATAATGCTTAGATTATGTCTTATATAGAAACTGAATTTTTTTCTTCCTTTTTTTTCCCCAAGGAAAAACAAACCAGAGTTAGAAGTATCTTGAAATTTATTGAAACATTGTCAGTTGATGATATACCCATGAAGGACATGGAAACAAGATGTTTAGGAAACCAAGATCTTCCTCCACAAACTACTCTGCAACTATTTGGCAATGGCTAATCCATTCTTCATATTTGAGGAAGATAAGGGTGTTGCCTTACATTCCCAAAATGTGTGGACCAGCTGGGACATTTAGCCTAGCAGTTGTCATGTAATAAGGCCATTTCTTCAATAATCCTAAAATGTTCCTTATTTAACATGGCAATTTTCTTTGTGTCTGTTGAAACTCTTGTTTCTGGTGTTCTTGCTCCAAAGACTTTCTATCTAGTATGGTTATTTCATAGATTTAAAAATTCTTTGTGTAAATGAAGTACAAAAATTATCTTCGTTTTACTATTTTCTTGAAGCTTGTGGATGGGAACCCCTCCATTTTCTAAGTTTCCCTGTTTTCTGAGCTACCTGGTTTTGTAAGCTGTCACATTTGACTCTCCAGAGACTTCCCTGTTTTAAACGAAGAAATTAATCCATTGCAAATGTAGCTCAGGGATTTACTTCTCCATTAAAGCAGTTCCCCTCTTTCAACTCTTCTCTGTCTCTTCACTTAACTAGGCAATTTATTTCAGGCATTGTATTGTGAAGCTGATCAAATAAGGCAAGGATTGTTTTTCAAAGTCTTGCATCAGTTGAGTCAGGTTGACTTCAGTTTCTCCCACTGACTGTTGTCTGTTTTTATACCATGAATTTGGAGTAGGATAAGTTTTGTACTTCTCTTCCAGTCTTAAGCTGTCTGCATGACAGTATCATATGCTCATTTATTGAGTCAGCAGAGATTTCACTCAAGAGAGCTGAGAGCTGTGGTTTTCTCCCCTCTGTGGTGGTATTAGTTTTATTTCTCCCAGGCAAAAATTTCCTCTCAGAAGCAGGAGATGTATCACTCATTAAAACCTCATTTGCTGCTTTTTGTTCACCTTACCAACTCACTTCAGCTGGCTGCAAGTAAAAGTGCTGTGATATATTTATGCTCCCTTCTTTGACAATTTTTTAGGGTAGTGACTGCATTTATGCAAAGCAGCCTACTTTGCAGAGATGTGTTCTTGAGGTAAGAGATGAAAAGCCTCATTTATAGCACACAGTAAAGTGGTGCAGGTCTTCATCTTAATTCCTCCAGTCCATCAATGCCATACTGAAGTCTACTCACAAGAGCATGTAGTGTAGGAAATTTACCGTCACAACATAGACTTAAATATAGCTAAGGCAGATGCTGCATTCACTCTGACAGTATTTCCAACTTTCAGCACCTAGCCCCTATCTTCTCTGGTCCCCTGGGAAAGAATATCTTGTGGACCAGTCAGAATAACTGCTACCATTGGTGTCGTTCGTCTTCAACCTTGGCATTGACAAAACTTGATGTTGACAGAAGGGTGAGGAAGGTAAATAAGACTATTTTCTTCTTTTGTTTTCCTCTTTCATCTTTAAAATGATGTCATGCAAGTAAATGGCGGTTGTTTATCTGTACTGAGGTGTTGCAGGTAGACTGTTAATTATGGATCCTTCACAACTTTCCTAGGTTACTTCAGTTGAGGCAGGTTAGATTGGTCACCTCTTTCCTCTCTGAGCTGTCTGGAAGACATATCACAGTACTTAGTATTGTCTGTGTGAGAGCTGGATGGTACAGAGGGCTTGGTGATCTGTGCAACTACAGAAACCTTTGTAGATAGTGTGCGTGTTACTCTCCCTCTCTCTAGAGTATGAACTTTTTAATTAGTTCCTGTATTTGTGACATGAAGGATGAAATGTGTCCTTTTTTTCACATTAGGTTGTAGTGTTTGGTTGCAGAAATGAAAAAAGCTTCAGATAAGGCTTTAGAGAGAGATTAACAGCACCTTAGCGTTGTGAAACATGATGAAAAGTCTCCTGTGGCAGCAGAAGACACTCACGTACAAAAAGTTTTGACTCCCGAGAAGGGAGTTTTAGTACATACGTAAAATCACAGAAAATTCTGCTAGATCCCTGGTAGAAATGGGTCTTTTACTAGTGGCTATATCTTGAAAACCCGTTTAACAGTTTCTTGTTTGTACCAAGTCTGAGGAGAGATTTAATATCCCTGGTGCTCAGAGTTGCCAGGTGGACCTTAACAGTGTAGGGAGAGAGCTCTGAATATTTGAATCGAGGACCTTGCCTAGCATTAACTGAAAAAGTGATAACAGTGGTAGTTTCACTTTATCATGTATTAGCTTAACAAATCAGGTTCTTTTGACATCAGAGCACTCTGTGTTTGACTGTTCTATTGAAGTACTAGTTTATTGCACTGGGTAATGCTTGTTGCACCTCCAGAAAGCAAGAACTCTGCATGGCCTATTTATTAGTCTTGCAGCCCATGTAGTCATGTCCAGCAAGAACAGCCTGTATGGCAAATCTCGTCCTCTGTTTGGGGCAGTAAATTGGGCAACACTTCATTCTGTAAAGCTGAATGAAGGGAAAAGGGAAGAGGAAAAGGGAAAAGCTACAAGTATATCCTGGCCTGGAAGAAGCAAATTTCACTACTGCAGATCCTAACATATCCCACAACCCTGGAAAGAAGTCAAATGCTTGACATTATTTGACTTTATCTGATCTGAAATGCCTTGGCAAACTCAAGCCAGAGAAAGCAAGCTGAGACCATCACCATCCATCCTGGCTTCAGTGAAGTTCTAGATATGAGGCTGGGATTCCTGTTGTCGCTTTCTCCCTGCTGTGCCCTTTTGCTTCCCTATATGATTTCTTTTTTTCTTATCTCTCCTTTTTTTTTTTTTTTTCTTTTTTCTCTCTTCTGTGTAACAAGCTTGGTTTGGCTGCTCAAAGCTGCATCTTTTTCAGCACATCTGTGAACCTGGGACCAGAGACACTAAAAAACTATGGTCTAACCTGACCTGGGTACAAATATGTCAGGTTTTGAGGCTGCTGATAAGATGATGATGCCACTGGCCTTCTCTGCAGCAATGAGCAAGTCTGCACCATCTCAGAACTGCAGGTTTTGCTGCGCTGTTGTTTCTTTCATCTTTTCCTTTCTCCTTTCCCTCTCTTCTCTGTTCTCTCCCTTCTCCCTTCTCACTTTTTGTCTGTTTGTTTCGTCTTACAGGAAACAGACTGGGTTTCTAAAGAAGCAGCAATTTCCGCAGCCCATTCAGATTAAGAAAGTTTTCCTGGACAGAGGGTAGCTAAAGAACATTTCAGCCTACAAGAGACCATCACTCAATGGGTTTCTGTCCTGAAGTAGAAAGCAAAAGATGTTAAAAATGAATTTAAAAGAAACTATTTTATACCTTTCATTTTAACTATTTTATACCTTTCATTTTAACTATTTTATCTATGCTATTTTTCTTTTGTATTAAAAAAGACTAAAGATTTTAATGGTTGTTTTCACAATTAGACAAGTCATGCTGAATTCTCTGAACTTGCAGCTCAATACCCCTCTGTTTACTGTTCACAGTGACAGAATAATTTGCATATCTATCTTTGCAGTCATATAGTCCATCAAAACCTGTGTCACACCTTACATTTTCATGCTCTGCTAGAAAGAATAAGGGCTTTCTTGCCCTCTCAGTTTTCCTCTACTTATAACATACCACTATATCACTGTAATGTGACTGCTTTAATTTCCATGAGTTTGTGTCTGCAAGACAGGAAACACTCAGAAACCAGAAGAAAGACTGAGCTCTGGAGTATTTATATGCAAACTCTTTTTCTTCTGTGATCTTGAACTGGGATACTGCTGAGATGTGCTGCCTGCTCCTGGCTGGAAGCACCTGATATGGAAACAGCAGCCACTGCAGCTTCCATTTCACAAGAACTGAGATCTGAGAAAGGTAATTTGCAAGAGCTTTCTTTTTCCTCCTCCTCTTTAACTGGAGAGTCTCATGATTCTGTTGCGTAACCTGGCTGCAGTTTTCTTCTAAAGAGACTGCAAAACTGCCAGATCTAGAGCAGTTCATGTTTCCTTAGGAGAGACACTGGAGATGGGCATTATTTGAATTATTGGAAACCTGTCCATCTACGGTTCATCATGTTAAATTACTATGCATTTCATGAAACATTTCAGCATTATACAACAATTCAGGGCATAATATGGAAAACAAATGCAACTACGAGACTAAAATTCCTGGAGGAAGGTCCAGTCATTTGCCCTACACCCTGGTGCTCCCCAGAAGTGTGCAACCAATTTCTCCATTCTGGTAAGCTTATGCACGCTCCTGTTTGGCAACATGTCCCTCCCTAAGGCATCTAGCCAGCTTCCACAGACCAGGGTTTGGCCGACACTGAGGGCTCTTTGGAAGTCTAACCCTCTCTTATTTAGGATACTATGAATTTGTAAAAAAGATTTTACACTAAGCAAAAGCATTTAATCAATCTAGAGTTACTGTTGTGAACAGAGAAAAACGAAGCAGAGAGGCCATTACATGGCTGTCAGAGCAGGGTGCTTCCATTAGTCAGTCTAATAACCTGCCTCCACATCTGTTGCTCTTTCAGATTTATTTGTATTACTCTTACAGACTCACTGAACAATTCATTTTTTAATGAATTTCTAGTGTACAAATACCAACAGTCCCTTTATCACTGACAAAGAGGCAAAAAGGTAAAAATGAGATTTACAGTCCTTTTGTTTTCAGAAGTTGAAGTTCCTCTCATCCACTGTAATATAAAAGATACAATGATGTAAAAATGTGGTTTACTAGGGCACAGAAAAAGTAAAAATTTGTGTAGTAAGACAGCACCAATTAAAAATGAAGATGTATTGTGGGTATTTTTGTGAAAGTCCAGCAAAACTAAGGCATCTGTATTCTCTCCCTTCTTACACAAATCTCCCCTGCTGAGGTGTAGCCTTGTTTCCTTTAAGTGTGATAACACTGCTGTGACTCTGGTGACTCTCCTGCCCAGGCAAAAACATATCTTGATATTTACTTTGATGGATCTTCCAAGTGAAAGCTGCAGGACAACAGTGACAACACTCAGTGATTATTTGGATAAAGCTGTAGGCTAAATTTATGCTTGATACTAGAGTGCATCAGAACTATGGCAGTCCAGTTGTCCAGCTGAACCCAGGACACCAGTCTATGTCTGTATATTATACTTTAAGTAGGTAAAATGCTTATTGATTTGAGCAGTCTGGGGAGTCTAGCAGACACTTGTTGTATGAAAGTCTGAGATGAGAACGATGTGTGAAACTTGGTTTATTGCTAGATAACAAAACAGGATATCAGGCTTCTCAATCTAAGCACCCTTTTATTAGATTCCAAAAATAGCTCCTCAGAAGTTAATCTCTAGTACAACTTTAAGTGCTGTGAGTGACTCTGTGCTTTAGGAAACCACACGATTTTCTCTCCTTTGGTGTTCAATGCATGTATCCCACCTGTACCACTCCCTGGTATACTGCTGTGGAATACCACCTGGCTTCTTGTCAGTCCTTTAGTACTCCTGATAAACGCAGTCACTCTGCCAAAGCAGCTTTAGTAGCAGCCGTTACTCCACAAATAACATCTTGTGTTTATTCCTTGTTCACATACTGTGACACTCCTAAGTAGAATTAAGAATTTTTGTACTGTTACAGAAATAGTTAAGCCATCAGTGACCTTTGAAAATAATATGAACTGATTTATGAGACTTGAGGGTGTTCACCCAAGAGTTCTGAAGGATCCCATGTATGCAACTGCCAATTAACCGTGACTCTCTAATAGTTTAGGCAATCCAAGTTACCAGGGAAATGTCAATTGATAAATATGACATCCATTAAAAAAAACCAAACCGTGTCAAAGTCAAGGAAGCAACAGTAAGCTTGACTACTACATCAATCAAACTGATGCAAACTATGATAAAGAACAGATTTAGGAGAATTAGAGAATACAGGTGAAAATGATACAATGAGGAAAAAGAGCTTTTTCTTTCAGCAGATAGTCATACCTTACATGTCTGTATTGCTCTTTTGAAGAGTCAGTGAATATGTTGGTAACAGTGAGCTGTTTGATACATTTTACACAGAATTTCCAGAAGAGATTGAATAAGCCTGTTACAAAAGACTTATAGAAAATAAGCTGTCATAGTATAAGAACAAAGTTTCATGCATGGATTAACATCAGTGAAAAGATGGAGAAGCAAAGACAGGAATCATAAGACTTTTTGCAATGGAGAAAGGATGACTCTGCTGTTCAGCACATTCATTAGTGGTCTGGAAGCTGAGTGTACAAGGGTGTTTTTTGATCTTACAGAACTAGAATAGCCAAAACCAGAGTTACCAAAAGGTGCTTCAGGAACTCATCACAGGCTGCTGTGGTGAGCTGAGATCTGATGCAATTCAGAGTTGACAAATGCAAAGGAGTGACAAAAATAACGCGTGCTATGCCAACACACAGCAATGAGCCCAAAGGAAATTATTACCACTCAGGAAGTCAGCACTATGGACAGTATTATGAAAACTGTATGGATGAGCTTATTACTCAATGGCATAGAATCAGATTGGAGAAAGAAACAAAAAGTATCATTACAGTATCTTTACAGTAGTGGCCAAAGTACAAATCCATAACTCTTGCCATTACTTGAATATCACATGCATCTGTCATCTTACTTCTAAAGGAAGTTTTAGAATTAGAAAATCTGCAGAGAAGGACAAGCATACAAAGGACAGACATGTGAAATCACTCCCACACAAGAAAAGATTAGTTAGGTTTGGGATTCTTGAGCTTAAAAAAAAAGGTGCTGAAAGAAGGCAGTATGACGAAAATGAATAAAACCAAAACAAGTATAAAGAGGGGTGAATACAGAACTATGCTGTCACAAGCTGTTCCTGCTCACAATCTGGGCTGACAAGACACAAGCTAGGTGGGATAGGGAAGCCTGACAGAGTTAGTGTGCTGTTAGATTAAGATGATAAATCCCATATTAAATGGCACATCCAGCTTGTGTCCCCTCTAATTTTTTTGTAGAAAACAGTCTTACTCTATGGCTCCATTATGGTGGCTGTGTTTGTATTTCCACTACATACTCAGTCTCCTCTCTCTGCTCTTAGTAAATATACAGCAGCCTTGAAATGTGAGTGTCATTCTCTAAATCGTCTGTGAAACACCATACCTCTTCTGAGAGTTAACCTGAAACTTATTCTTTGCTCTTCACACTGAAATATAGGATTGACTATCCCTCTCTGACTCTGCTCTCAGCCACAGAAACACTGGTGAGAAAATCACCTGCAGGACAGGAGGTACATGTGCAAAAGCAAAAGCCTGAACCAGGGCATTAGGCAGCTACCTCCATGCACTTGAAATCCAGAGTTCAGGTCAGAGTTCAGAGACCCTGATCAGGGAAAGTGCCTGAAGTACCTCTCTTTGACAGAGGTAAACAAAATTCATAATTGCCTCTTAAAATGAAGCTGGAATTGGGAAAAATACTTCTCATCCTCGATAGTGGACTAGCTGTATAGCTTGCTTTCAGACTTGAGCCTGTCACTGGATAGAAAAAAAGGAAGTAACAGAGGCAATCTCATCTCCTCAGAGCTGGTGGTGAGGTTATATCTGGATATGAGACTTTAATTCCCTTCAGCAGCAGAGGCCATTTAACTCAGACTTCTCATTTTATGGGTGAGACCAAGTAACTCCTGAAACACCCGAGTTTTCAAAATAGATGGTCCCATATGTGTTGCAAGAGCTTGACCCAATGCCCTCCTTGTCTGAGGCAGAAAGCTACCTTGTATTCATAGCCCTGTCAGTTACAGAATTGGGGTAAATACTCAGGGTGGGAGATCCAGAAAGGAGAAATCTGGAGCCTATTTAAAGGCAAAGAGCATACTCGAGGGTTTATGCACTCCCAGGATTAGATAGACACTATTCATGTTTGATATAAATATCCAAGTTCATGCTGGGTCTTTTTAGACTTCTGAGTTGTACTTAATCCTTTGCTTTGTCTTGTGCCTCCTTTACATTTCAAACATTTAGAAAGAAAGAATGCGAGAACCTTTCTCCCCCTCTCCCCCTCCATTGCACACTGCTCTTTTACTGGCTTCAATCGAGCAGTGCTCAGTTTACCTTACAGTAAATATCAAATACAGCCAATTCCTTTGCCAGCACCATCACTACTTTCAGCAGGGACTCTGCCACTGCTTCTGAGTTTGTTCCTGTTATTTCTCAGGAGGTTGAGGGCCAGTCATTTAGGACTTGGTTCACACTGTTGTGGGGGTCCCAGTGAAACAAAGGGAATGTAGTGCCTGTATGTCAAGTACCCATATCTTTGGAAAAGACAGTTGTTTTGAGCAAAAGGTGACCCAGGCACTATGTTCCTGTTTCCATACAAAGGTCTCTTATGCAGAATAATTGTTGCTAGCTTACAAAGCCCATTTTTCTACCATCCTTTTCATTGCTGAATTGGCCAACTGTAAAAGACGAAGTTATAAAATAATTGATGCTAATTGATACTTTAACACAGAATTAATGTTAGAACTGACAACAAACAAAAATTGTATGTCTTACAGACACAGATGCATATCATCTGTCTGTGGCTGAGGAGAGAAATCCTCATTAGATGTATTTAGAGTAGCAGGATGGGATATTCAAGTCAGTACAATGACATTCACATATCAGTAGTATTTATTTGCATGAAAAACATCTGTTATGATTTTGAGGATCTTTTTAGCTTTTTCCATAACCTGATACATGTGAAGGAGCCTCTCCTGGCATAAGTCATCCAGTGAACCCCCATCCCACTGGCACAAGAAGAGCAGCCTTGCAGAGGGATTTGTACAGTCTGAGGGGAGAGAGGCCCATGCTGGGATCCTGGGCTCATGAGACAGCAGCTTTGCTCTTCTCTGGGTCACCGTTCCTTTAAAACTCATGTGCTTCTCTTCTGATGGGTTTTCTGAAATCTCTCTTAACTCTTACCAGACCTTACAGGAACAGGAAAAGGCATCATGAATATATTACTACATTTAAAACTAGATTATTGCAGTTTTGTTTCTAGGTTACTTGCAGATTGCAGACTGTTTAACTGTCTGCCAGGGCATTTTATACAGTTCACCAATACTGAAAATAGCTGTAATACAGTCATTGACAAGTCTCGTCCTCAGGCTTGCTAACAAAAAAATGGGTATTTGAGGTGAAATATCTTCTTAATTTCCCAAATTAAGATGTATTTTCCTCTTAAGACAGCTTTGGCAGCAATGTCAGTTTAAGGACTTCTGCTCATCTCTTCACACGACCAGTGAGAAACATTTGGAGACGTAGCAGCATGATATCCCTACTAAGCACTATTGCTTTCAAGATAGGCTAAAACAGAGCATTCACCTGACTGAAAAAAGTAACTGCTTAACACCCAAGATATACCCTGGTGAAACCTGAAGAAATACTCCAGTGGAAAAACAAGAATTAGTGTCACGGAAGAGAATGAGCAATCTGTCAAGCCAGTATGGCCACCAAAACTGCTGTTTCACAAAATTATGGTTTTTTTTTCATAACTTAAGAATATAAATCCACAAATGGATCTCTGTAATCTTCTACCCTAAAAATTGACTTACAAAAACTGCTTCCTGTCATGTGAAGTGTTGGTTAACTCAGCTTCATTTTAATCACATTGTATTGCTTTTGCACTGTCCTGACAGCCAGTGCCAGACTTAATGCTCTGTCAGCAGTAAACAGATTATTTACATTAGGCAATTTTCAGACAAATAGAAGATGCTGAGAAATTCCACCTTTGTGGACATATGCTGCTTGCGTACAGCACCTTTTTAGATCTGTTTTATTGCTCCAATGTACAATGGCTTCCTCTCATTTTCAGCTGTTTTCTATTTAACATTTTCTTTATTCAGGCAATACTAGGAGCGGCCAGAGAAATTTCCTGGTAATCACATGATAAAATACCTGATAGATGTTTGAGACTGTAAATGAAGATCCTCTGCTACTGGCACACCATTTTTTAAACTAGCCAAAAAGCTGCTTCTTATGAAGTCAAAATTAATGTTTACTTCTTTTGAAGTAACCAGTTTAGTTCTTATCTGCTGAGATAAAAGCTGACATGACAGCTTTTAAAAAAGGAAGTGATATTATAATAGGAAGAGCAAGAAAAATTCTGAAAGTTGCAGAAGCTTCAGCATACTTTTACATTAACTCTCTGTGGGCTGCAGCCAGTGACCAGTTTGGCCACTTAGAGATGACACCTAAGAATGAGCCTTGTACAGGGAAACAATAACATAGATTTTCTCGACAGCCAGTAATAGAGAATGATTCTGCACCACTGCTTCAAAACAACTGTGAACACTATCCTTGTGCATCAAACACAAATTACAGTTGTCACAGATACCAGCAAATGTTAAATAAGCCTGTCTTTGGGGTCAGCAAAATAGTATTTCAACAAAAGGAAAAAAAAGCATTTGTGCTGTAGCTGCTATGAAAAGATGAGATAATCTGTAATAACCTCATCCTCCATTACCCATTGTATTAAATTACAGTAATCAACCTCAAATTACACATTTCTCTTAAATAGAGAAGACTAACCCTATCCATGAGATTTTGTTTGATCCGTAGAAAGAGTTTTGTGTATCCAAATCCATACAGCTCAGCAGGTTACCTGATGCTACCAATTTGGCAGTTGTACAGTGGCATTACAGAAGCCATATTTAAACAATACACAAAAAAGTACAAACAGTTTTGGCTTTTCTGAAGCAAAACTGTGTGCTGTGAAAGTGTAAGGAAAGCTTTGCTCTCTCCAGTGTGCAGAGATAATGGGACCCATGTGGACTGTAGCTTGAAAAGACTCCAGGCAAATGACTGCTGGTTGTCCAGAATAATTCAGGTTTGGGATTTGTGAAAGCACTTCAAGCTTAGATAGTGATATTTAAAAAAAACAGTTTTTATAATCCTACTGAGAGAAACCCTAAAATACATCTGAACTGCTTGTTAAAATTGTGGTGCTGTAAGTAGTTCTAAAATATTTTACTAGATTCACATGTTTGGAGTGTGTTCTTAGGAATCCATTAGTTAAACCTGGCAGATGAATAGAAAACAGTCCATATGCCTTGCATTTCAGGACATTGCTCATTTGTTGCTGCTCAGAGTAGATGTTTCCAAATTCTCAGAGATAGAAAAAAATCATCTCTAGAATGAAAGTCTCATCCAGCTTATTTGCAGCAGGAGTTTAAGCCTGCTGGATCAGCCTACATCGAAGCCCCTAAACATGTTACATACTATTCTGGCCTTGGGCTCCCCCTGGACAGTGCCCAGATGCTGTCTGGAGGCCTGGCTTGGGCTCAGGCTGTGTCAGAATTAGTGTCAACTGTTTGGGCCATTGCATGCCAGTGCTTGTGTCTCTGCCTTTGCCTTGTTTAGTGTTTCTGTACAAATTCTTGCCCCTGAGGTTCAAGTATGATGCCCCCTTCATATCTTGAGCCGTTCCACAGAAAGGAAAATAATTCTCCCTCTACAATTGTATTAGCTCTACATTTGGCTTAGCCAGCTTTCATGAATGCTCCTCAGCTACCCTTTGGGTACCACAAAGGCTGGATCATGAAAATTTTAGAGACTTGGTAGGGAATCTTGGAAGCAGCTTTATAGATTTGCATCACCAGCAATATTCCTAGTGGCAGTGTGCCATCTACCTCAAAATCATTGCTTTCTCAAGCCAAGTTAAATATTTTTTTAATTTTTTTTTTTTTTTTTTTTTTTTTTTTTTTTATATTTTACACCACTAAAAATACACAACAGTCATGAATATTAGAAAAAGAAATGGAAGAAAAACCTGCCTTAATTTACTTACAAAAAGTCTAAATCAGAAAGGTGCTTCTCTCTCTCTTACCCAGCTGAACTGTTGTAGGCTGTCTCTGATGAGATGGCTGTCAGGAGTTCTTTCTTTCACTCTTGTCTTGTGTTTCAAATTACATTAATTAGTGAGGAATCCATACTAGTTGAACTTGTTAGCTAATATCCTCCTTGAAGTCCTTTGTCAGTTCTGGATAGATTTCATCTTTCTTCCAGGAGTAAATTTTATTTCCTATTTACCTAGTGATGATCTAGAGTTTCCTCTGAAGCAGAATAAAAATCTTTCCTTTTTCTTGAGATGCAAATATCACTTTGCTAAACTGTATATTACCTTTCGTTCTGGCATTACCGAATAAATATTTGCAACAACAACGGAAAAAAAGTATCCCGAATGATTTGCTCATGACCTTGTATGCGTGCCTCCACATGAAACCTTTTCTTCTGTTGTATGTTTTATTATATCTCAATTTTGAACACTGATGCAAACATTTAAATTTGCTAAATCCATATAGGCCATAACAACCTCTTTATTGAGATGAAGGTTTTAGGGTCACAAAGGGTATGAGGGGACTAACCCCTAAAATCTTCCTTTTTCTAAATGCCCAAGACCACATAGGTGATTTTCGAGTGGTCTCTGCAGTGACCAAGCACAGCCTGCCTTTCATGAATTGTTGCACCTTCAGACTCTGAAAATGATGTCTGTGACTGAGTCCATGTAGGATGGGTAGACAATTTCAGACTCTGAAATTTCAGACTGTGAGAAAAGTGGTCTTTCATAATCTCGTCCCCTGTTCCGCTTTCTACAAAATAGGTATGTGATTGAGCAGTAGTATCTCAGGCTCACGGTGGTAGCTGAGTGTTTACACACCTGTGCGTATTCAGTCTTTTCTTCCTTCTTTCATGGTGATGCACACACGTGAAGTCCAGTGAAACCTCAGAGAAGCTACGATGTACTTGATATGATTTAAAAGAAAACACATGGTGAAAGCCTTGTGTGGACAAAATTGCTGGGAAAACATACTGGTAGCTCAGTCACTCTTATGAATAACACAAGAAATCAACTTTTCTTTCCCCTGGCTGAACCCTCATCAATCTGAACTTATTCTTTTGCACTACTCTGTAGTCTCAAGATGTGAATCCCATGGGCAGGAAGTGAATAACAGGATGGGTGCTTGCCAGGAACCCCATTTATGCCTGTTACATAAATACATTTATGAAAGCCTAGCTTCTGACAGGTCAGTGCTCTGTCCTGGTAAGCAGAACTGCTTAGTCTTAAATCCTTCCCCATGCAGATTTTATAAATCTGATGATATCCTTGTCTGGAAACTAAGAGATGGAATGATAAACCTCCTGGTTATTATGTAACTTTGAAGAAAGCCCCAGGTTCTCAGATAATGTTACTTTTCTTACCCTAAAACTTGCATTGGCTAAAAAGGAATGAATAAAAAATTAATTCATCTCCCCAAAATAAACTTAGGAGACATCTTTTCAGAATTTAAAACCAGACATTAAAAATCAGGAAATTTTCACTTTCATCAAAATAAAGTCATTGCTGTTTACTAAGCAAGCACGATGGAAAGGGATTTCTGTAAAGTAAGGTGTATTTCGGTCTTAGGACCTGTGTCTTATATCTTATGGCAGGCTCAAAGTAAGATAGGTCAAGAGTGATTTCTTCTGATATTCAGTCCTCTATTGAGCACCAAACACAAAGGATTAGCAGTCGCATGCGATGCCATGTCTAGCTATGAGCTGTTATGAAGGAACTAGCATTGGGCTTGTCTCCAGAGAGCAAAGTAGCTCAACTATTGAATGCAACTCCCAAGACACTATCTGGTTATAAAGGAGTAAACTGTTGTCATGGAAGAAGGAGTAGTTGGATTTCAGCCTTCCTCTAGTATGGCAATTTTTGCCTTTTCACTCAACAATTAGGGGCTTAATGTATTACCTTCATAGTTGCACAATTTTTGCTATCATTGGTGGCCTGGAGGAACAGCTTAAGGGGTATGCAGACAGAAGAGAAAAAGGAACACGCACAGTCACAAGTTAGACACTGTCTTGCTGTATTTTTAGATGCTGCAAGCAGCATAATAAGCCCACTACCTGGTAGAAAGTGCAAATCCTGTATATGTATCTTAAATTTGATCCCTCATGTAAGGTATCAGACAGCATTTCCTGCAGTACAGTTCTCTCTCCTAAACATTGGTGCCTATGGCCTTTCTTTCCAGGTGTGAGCAAGGTAACCTAAAAAATACAATGTTAACTAGTGGCTAGAGTACTCACTCAAAAAGTAAAAAATGAATCTGTTTGAAGACTCTGGATTTTGTGAGGATCCCAGGTCTGCAGGCAACTCCTGGAACTGCCTTCTAAATAAAGGCAACAAAACAAAATGTTGGCTACTCTCTGGACCTGGGCAATCTCAGCTGTCCCAGACTGGGATGTTTCTGTGCATGCTCAACAGCAGGGCTTTCTGGTGCTCAGGAAATCCTAATGTCATGAGAAACAGAAAGTTGCCAGGTGTTCAAATTTTGTAACTCAGTGCTATGTATGCAGCATCCCTCTTAGATCTAGTCCTTGTGTCAAGAATGGTGTGCCACTGGACTAGCCCAGAGAACTGACCTTTTAGCAGACAAGAAAAATGTAGTGTGGAAATGGACTTCAGAGAGCAGACTATTAAATACTCTGACCCAATCTATTTTGGGATTAAAGAGCTCATGCACAATCAGGAAGGACTTAAGCACATGGATCTGTTACTGGCTTGTGCTCAATGTTAACAGCATAATTAAAATAATTTACTCTCTTCTCTTTTCATATGGGAAACATTGACAGAACTGGCTGATCTTTTCTTCATATGCCACTGTCTTTTCAAAGTCAGGAACTAATCTTTCCCTGCCTTCTACCTCCTTCTTTATCTGCTAATGTATGGTGCAAGGCTTCCTCACAAGGCAAGAGTCTCCCACAAAGACATGAAACTCCTCAAGTGACAAATGCAACTTTCCTACTCCTCTTGGGATATTAAGGCAGTATTGGACATAAGCCTTGATCTATCACTTTATTCTCAGCAGCTTTAAGCCAGTGAATCCAAGTCTTTCTGTCACTCAGGGGGAAGGTTACAGACTGCTGGTATCCTGGCTTTCACCTTCATGCTCATTGTCTAGATTCACTGCAGTTGAAGATTATCAGGTTTTTCACTGAGCCATAAACCTTTACTTGTTCACAATTTATTGGCTTCAAAACAAAGAATTGGAGCTCAGTTTCAGAATCAAAAAAGTTACCAATCACCTACCATCATACTAGCAGTCTACTGCTACTATTTATAGGAAATGAAATATTGTGCTATTGATCATAAGGGTTATACCCTTATGAACTTTTGCTTTTACACTTTAAGGACTTGTTTTTCAACTTCTATTAATACTGCTTTGCAGTACTCAAGCATTTTTGTTTTGTGTCTTCAGAGATCAGTATGCTCTTAATTTAAATAACAATTAGATGCTAAGTTTAGGAAATATAATTTAAAATCTCAAATGTCCTTAGAATATGTTTTGTTTAAATGTATCTGCTGAAGCCAGGGTCTTGGTAGCAGTTACTACCTAAGTGACTTATCACCAGCTATAGCCAAACTGAATTTAGCTCAGAGTCACTACAGCATGATTTTCACTTTGGAGGAAGTATACAGACCTCAGATAGGTTTGGGTGTACTACTTGACTTGCTTGCTGTAGGGAAGGGCTTGGTTTTCTCTATGAATGTTCAATACAGTGGTATCTCCCAAGTAAAATTTTGAGAGTGAATGAGTCAAATACCAGCAGTGAAATATTTTTATTTTTATAGTATGCGCTATGTTGTGTTGAAGTGCTTTCCTGCCCTGCTTGGCTTTACTTTCTTTCAATAGAACAGTTGAAATAGATCCTTTTTTCCATGTTTTCAAAGTGTTTCTATCTTATTTTTAGTGAGATAAATTTATTTCTACTTTTTTTTAGTGTACTTTTTTTTCTTTTATCAATTCCGTACTTTTTTCCAAAAATAAAATTCTCTGTCTTATATATGGGCTTAGTCTTCTTCCTCATCTCTTTTGTTTCTTCCTCTCTGCTTTTTCCTCTATTACCTCCTTTTCATCCTTATGGTGGTATTAAGATCAGAATCAGTCAAGTTCTCCCAG
>JAOEHX010054128.1:759-13257 GCA_025448015.1 Bolborhynchus lineola
AAAATGCCAGCAAAATGGCATCTTCCTTCCAAAAATCAAAGATGTGAAATTAGCAGCCAACTTTGCAAGTTAGCCTCAGAATTATTTGGGAAACTGCTTTCCAGGCCAAAACTCTACTTAAAGTGTTCCAACAGTACTCAGAACTGCTCCCTGGCACCTTAAATTTGCTGGTATAGCTGTGGTTGATCTCTTTTCATTGTCTATCAGCTGGTGAACAGCAGAATAACAGCATTTACGGTCATATCATATTATACTCCCTGACAGAGTCGATGAATTTCCTAGGAGCTCAGGAATGCTTTCCACACCACAGTCATCCTTATGTCATTGGAAGGTAGTACTTTGTCTCCTAATCCCCTTGATACCAGCTCTCAAACATTTCCCAGCAGTTTTTCCAGGGGTACCTTTAGCATGCTCAGAAGAATGTGTTCGAAGATGAAGCACTTGTTAAAATAGCCCCATCCCTGGGGACAGATTCTCAGAGAGTGGCACCAGTCCATTAGGTAATAGTGACATCATCTTTAATATGGAAATTATCTTTAATATAAACCACAGCTTTCAGAGGTGCCGGCCTGCTGACTCCTCAGGAAGGCAGAGTACATACAGAGGTCTAGAGCAAAGTCCTCAGCTGGTGTAAATCATACCCAGCTCCACTGACCTGAAACAACTTCAGGACAGAAAGGACCATTGGATTATCTTATGCAATCAGCTGAATATACATCTGCCAACCAGTACCCCAGTTCTGCGTACACTGAGCCCAAGAGCATATTGACATGAATAGATTTGTGACCCATGCAGACTGCTCCATTAGGTGCAAGGATCTGGTCTGGACTTTATAAAAGTTATACTTCCCCACTTATGACCAAGAATATTTGAAATTGGCATCCTCAGGTGAGCTCTGCAGGACCCGGGCAAGGCTGTGCCCTGCCCTGTATTGCCTTTCAACAGCAGGGTCCATCACCACAGGGCACCCTGCTGACCTAGAGGACTGTCACTGAGAAATAAGACTATGCGGAGGCTAACCAGAGGCTAACCATATTGTTTTAAATGAGACTCTGAAAATATAGTGGACTGTATAGAAACTAGGTCTACTTTCACAGCCAGGCAGAGGTGTTTTGGTTGGTTGGTTGCGTGGGGTTTTTACATCATAATTTTAAGTGAGCTATCAAAGACAGAGGGAGGGTGGAAAGCAGTTCATCATTGCAAAGAGGCGCATTTTTTTGGTCCATAACACTGTGTTGTACTAACATAGGTGCTGCCAGAGAATGCTTTAAACCTTATCTACACTTTCTGCAAGAATTTACTGAAAGTTAGAAGGGGAGGACTCTACTTCAAGGAGAAGCACTATAAATGTGTCCGTGCGGAGCATTCCATCTATCTTTAAAATGTATGTTGATAAGAGCTGTGACCATCCTGAGAAATCTGGGGACTTCCTACTTCCTTCCCTTGCTGCCTCGTTATGTGAACACTGTAACACAAGCAGAAAACATTCACATGCCTCTCTATTTCTCTACATATCACCTTCCCAGCAGGTGTGGAGTGAAATCAGTGCAAAATACAAAGAAGTGTTAGCTGTATAATACAAATTTAATGGGTAACACCATTCATTTCTCTAACACCACAATACCACCTGCAGGGCTTGTTATGTTCTCCTTTAAAACAGTTCATCTCCCTAAACTGAGAAAAAACTATTACTGAATTTTTTTGCTGGATTGTTTTCTTGCCTCATTAATTAATTAAACAGGTAATAGAAGGGCCTGGTGAGCCCAGGGCCAGAATAAGGTAGCTGGGTCATGGAAAAAAAAGGCCTAGGTGAGCAGGACCTGTTTGACACTCACCTTGTGGGGCTCCAGCCTCAGTAATTCACTTCTGAAATTCAGAGACACAAACTGAGAACACAGCTGCATGCAGCCATGCTCAAGACAGCAGAATTTTTTTACTACAGCCAAGTCACACATCCTGAAGTGACACCCATCCAACTGGGTGCTTCTGAGATCTCAATTCTTCCTGAGTAAATGCACACTGCAATGGGCTAAGCAACTTGCAGAAGAGGCTGGGCAGCTCTCAAGTTTGGATCGCCTCTCAGGAAAATGCAGTACTTTGCAATGTCTTTTTCCACGCCTTATTGGCAAGGCAGAATTTGGGAGACAGGGTTCATAAAACATTGGGCATGCTCTCACAGCAATACTGGTTATTCTATTTGCATTTATCAGTGCTTTTGATTATGACATTGAACACTAGGATAACATGTCTTCAAAATGCTGTGCAGTAATACATTAATCAATGGAAGTGATACATTAATCAGTGGGAGGCAATATAATAAAGCATTTGACTGACTTGCTTTAATAGCTAATAGTCTTCAGAATATGCAATGCCACTGTTTATCTGTGTCCTGGATTATATTTTACAACTAGTTTTGCCCTTTCCTCCCCCCGGAAGAAAAAAAGGGATACTGGCAAAGAAAATGCCTCTGGTTGGCTCAAACTGTCAGGCAGTATGTATATCTATGTGGGTTTTTTAGAGCCTTGTAACCTTATACCAGTTTTCCATATTATCTAGCCAGATGGGGGGCTGATAGTTGTGAAGACAAAAACTTTCATCCTGGTCGCTACCTACAAAGCGAGCACATATCCCAGTGTGTGAATGGAAGCTGTGGAGAAACTAGGTAAGAGAAATAAATGGCTGTACCTGTGTGCCTGCATGGTGACATCTCACCAATGAGCTCTGCCCTTGCAAAAAGCTTCAAAAATCAATTTGACAAACTAACAAATCCTGAAATCTGAGTGACTGAACACAGGTGTGGTTATGGCTCCACAGCTAAACCCTCTCCAGACATCACATCCCACTGTATTGCAGAACCTCCATAGGTATGAAGTGGTTGCCAAACTCTCTTCCCTTGGCCATTCTGGCACAAGTTTTCTGTTAGTTACCCTTCAGCAAAAAGGGATCTGGCAGTCACATGTTCTTGACCTCATATGCCTCATGCTGAGGTCTTAAGCACATTTTTGTAGAGCATCACCTTTGATACTCTGCAGTCCACTTCAAAGAGACATGAGGTCTCCAAGGGTTTCAGACCTTCTCTAGAAAGCCAAGTCTCTAGGAGAAAGTTGGAGTCTCTTTTCCTACATCTTGAGATATCATGAAGCTAGTCCTCTTGTCTCAGTAACGAAGCACCTCTTCTCTAAGAAAAGTGCCCATTTCCTTCCCTTGCCTGCTTGAATTTTCTTTGTGAGCTTTCTTGGGCTCAGTGTTTTTAACACTTAGTGTTAACATCTAACTCTTTGTTCCCCATTTGCATGGGAATACTGCAAACCCCAGCCCTTCACAGACCAGCTGCAGAATCCAGATGAGGAAGGTTTTCAAGGGAGTGCTTCCACCTAGAGCAGCATTAATGCGACTAAATCTAAAAATTAGGCCTCATATTTTAAGATAACTTCAGACTACCTTTAGCCTAGTATTTTTCTGCAGTACTACAAATGGAGCTGGAGCAGATCCAGAAGGTGTTATTTAGCCCCAGGTCTGGTTGGCTGGCTCAGTAATAAATTCAGGACCCATATCATAGTTGATAGTTGCTCCTTTGCTGCCATGGGAGGAAGGCAGAAAGTGTGAAGTTGGAAGACTGCATAAAACTGCCAACACTTGCAAAATCCTATAACAGTTTTCATTCAAGTTATTTGGTCTTGCAAATAGTCACCTTGTCTGTAATTGGTCACTGTTCCTGAGTAAAGTGTAAGGTTTTAGTGTTTCCAGAGCCAGATCTGCAGTGGTTTTGACAACGTACATTCTCTGGAGTTTGTTCTTGATGTTCTGGATGATTTGTTTGTGAGAAGAAAACAAATCAGCTTTTCTTCACATGTTAGAAGAGATTTCTGAAAATGATTTAAAGTGCTCAGTGTTGATTCTCTGGATCAGATAATACCTCATGAATACAGGTATTAGTATTTTTAATTGTCAGCTAGAAATACCGCTGTCTGCTTTTGAGTACGGTATAGTCTGAGGTGGATTTGAACTTGAAAAAAAGCATCTCTATTACAGCAATTCTGTGTATGACTTTTATCATTGTTGATTTTTAATTTGTTTCCTTGTATTTTTATAGCAGACTACTTTAGAGAGAAAGGTAGCTGAATGTGCAGAAAACCTGAACTTCATCAAGCTCTGAAGGACTGCTCACAAGGAGATAAAGTATAGAAGTTTGAAGCATTATCCAGTTTAAGCAAAAAATTGCTGCTTTACAACATTCCAACTGCTGAGTTCCCTTCTGTTTTTTCAAGAATGCTTGGGGGTTCACTGCTCATAAGAGGACTACCCTATGCATCTATCCTCTAAGTTTCTTAACTGTATTGAAAGTGATTTGGTTTAGGATGCTCTGCTTAATCTTTCTAATGTGTCTTTTCACCTGTTTCCAGGTAAGAAAACTGTTAATCTCACTAAGCAAAGTAAATCCTCTAACAGCATTACAGCTATGCAAAGCTTCACTGACCCAAGGAACAAAGGAAAATGTTACATTAACATATTTTCAGACTATCCTGTACATCTTTGAATATGACAAATAAAGCACATTTTTAACATAACAGTTTGCATTGTCATTGTCTGCTATAAAGTTAGTTTGAACTGTAGTGATTGCAAAGTTCTGTGAGGAATGGGGAGGAGGGACAACATTACTACCTGGCTTGAATCACACTGTGTGTAGAGGGCATCAAAGAAGATCAGTCTCAAGACCAGCCTCCATGATCTTTTCATTTGCAGAAACAAATAAATCATTAGCTATTTGACTCATATGAGAAGAAAAGACTTTTTAGCTATATTTGATTCTGAATTAGTTTCATTTCAATGAAGAGCTTAACAGGCTGAATCCCAAAATCTCAAAATTTAGGGAAAAAATAGAGTAATCACACACATGAATAGGCATACAATTTATCATTTTAAAATATTCTGAGATGTCAGTTTTATTCCCTGACAACTCAAATAGTCGAGAGCTGGTAACATGGACACAGAGAAAAGCACAGTCTGATCCTTCTTCTGGAGAAAAGAGCAAAGCTTAAGGAAGAGGTGTGATCAGGCACCTAAACAATCAGGTAGAAATACATGGGGCTTGTGGACATAAGCCAGTGAACTTTGAACACCGCTTACAGGAACAAAGCACAATAAAGCCTCCTAAGTTGGTTGTGTAGCATAAGGACTGTCACAGCTCTCACACCCTTAATGCCATTTTAGTATATCTGTTCAGAAAACAAATCAGCTGTTCAGTGCTCTGCATGAGAACATACAAATACACACACATCAGGTGGATTGGCACAGCAAGGGCACGGGATCAAACCTCCCTCTGTGTTGGGGTGTCCTGGTTTCAGCTGTAACAATTATTTTTCTCCTTCTTCATAGCTGGTGCAGTGCTCTGGTTTGGCTAAAACACCAGTGTTTTAGCTGTTGTTCAGTAATGCTTACCCCGATCAAGGACTTTTTAGTCTCTCACGCTCTGCCAGGTGAGGAGAAGCACAAAAAGCGGTAAGGAAGCAGAGATAGGACACCTGACCCAAACTAGCCAAAGGGGTATTCCAAACCACAGCACATCACGTCCAGTATAGAAACGGGGGGCAGTTACCTGGAAGCCCAGATCGCTGCTCAGGTCAGGCTGGGTATCGGTTGGAGGGTGGTGAGCGGTTGTATTCCCTTGTTATTTCCCTTATCATTATTATTATTGGTGGTAGCAGTAGTGGTGTGTATTATACCTTAGTTACTGGACTGTTCTTATGTCAGCCCGTGGAGTTACATTCTTTCAATTCCCCTCCCCATCCCTCCGGGAGTGGGGGGAGGAAGAAGTGGAGGAGTGAGGGAGAGGCTGTGTGGTTCTGAGTTACCAGCTGGGCTTAAACCATGACATGGGGAGAGCAGAAGATCTCTACCTCAAGGCCAAAAGGGAAAGTAGTTTTGTGCCTCAATCGGTGGACTACGTCCGTGGGTAGAAATAATGGTGAGCTGTAGTAATATTTCTGACCCTGTTCATGCCCGTCCCTTCAACGCAAAACACACCCTCATCGTGCTCCACCCTCTGACTTGCCCGGGAACAGCCAATTGCAAGAGCTGGGAGAGGAGGAACTGAGATCAGACTGTTCCTGAGAAAGGCTGGGTTCGTTCACAGTGCTGAGAACATCCTTCTTTACAGGAAAAAAGTGAGACATATTTGTTCTCCGGAACGCCAATTGCAAGAGCTGGAAGAGGAGGAACCGGGATCAGATTCTGACCCTGAACACAGGCTGAATTCGTTCCTCGTGAGGAGAACGTCCTTCCTTCCTTTACAGGAAAAAAGTGAGTCACGAATCGTGTTCGGGAACCACCTAACTTCATTGAATTGTTGTTTTGGGCCATTGCTGGCAGATCTGACATTTGAAGTTGTTGCTTTTGGTTGGAAACTTGGTTTTCAATTCTTGCGGTCTTCTGACGATGTGGAAGCAATGTCCTGGGATCCTCACTGGTGCTTTCCTTCCACCTAGTGGATACAGGGAAGACTGCAGCAGGTTTGATTTTGCCAGGCAGGAGGAGGCTGAACCTCTCTGCCCACCTCAATAACTGCTGGTGCCAAAAGCGAGGACCCCAGAACAGTGTCTGAGGAGTTCCTTGAGCGACTCCTGCAGCAGCGGGACTCCCTACCAAAGCAAATCTGGCACACAGGAATCACCTGCTGAGGCAAGGGGGATAAATAGGCATTTTTAAAACCATTTGTTATCTTTCATTCATCCTAGATCACCATTGTGCCTTTATGTATCTTCAACTTGTTGTCTATGGGCCGAATTGAAAAGCAGCACTTACATGGTTTTAGATGTGTCCAATAAAGGCTCTTTCTGTTGAGATTTTTAAAATCCCATTTGTGTCTTTCATTTTAAAAGCCCTTGTCCTTCTGTCAGTTGAGCACTGGAGCCCTAATCATGCAGGGAGTCAAGAGCAAGGGAGGCTGTTTTCATTTGTGTATTACATTTCACAGTTTAGGTGGATGGTCAGCACTGCAGGCTCCACACATGGTTCTGTGCTGGATTAAAGACTGTGCCTTGATGCAAGGTGATCTTTGTGGTTTGTCAAATGGCTTTTGCAATGATACATTGTGTCCCAACATTCATGTATTTCATTGCACTGGAACTCCTCAGCTTTCTTAAGCAGCTCTCCCCTCTTCTACCTTTGAACTGTGTCAGGGTATGCATTCTTCATTTGCAAAGTGGAGTCTCTGGAGTTGTGGTTAATGATTACTGAGACTTTCCAGCTGCACATAAACGTGCCTACATTCATGCCAGGTCTTGGGGTTTGATTTTCTTTCAGATAAAATGTTGGCTGCCTATTTTGATTGCCCAGGAGGCCCAGAAAATCTCTATGTGAAACATGTGACGAAACCAAATCCAGGGGAAGGAGAAGTGCTTGTGAAGGTCTCTGCCAGTGCTCTGAATAGGGCTGATTTACTCCAGGTATGTGTATGTTAAGCAGATTTATGCACCTGAAAATGACACTGATTTTTTCAAGCCCCTCTCTGAAGTCTTGACAAATCTGAAGAGTTAAAAGAGATTTGACCTGGTGAGCAATTGGATGGCAGAGTTCAAGAAGAGGTGTCTCTTGATTCAGCAGTTAAATGTTTTTGTCTGGGTCACTGCAATGCTGGAGTGGTATGGAAAGGCAGCTGCCTTTCAAGAAAATATACACAACCAGAGCTCCAGTCTTTCTAGATGCTTAGAACATTCTCTGGGCATTTGACATGAACATGAAATATTTCACTGGCTCCATTACAGCAGGGAAAACTCATATTCAAATTGTTAAATCTGAGCTGTTTTGAGCTGAAAGCCATGCTCTGTGGCTGGGGACCATAATACTTCCCCAGCATGGATTGGCCTGGTCAAAGGGGACTCACAACAGATTGAATTTGCAGATAGAGTTTTAAGACTAAAACATAATTGGGAAACAAGAAGTGTTGCTACAGTACAGATGTTCAACTTACTGAGCATTTGTACAGTGTGAAAATTTGGATTAAATAAGCAGGAATTTAGGTTGGATGTGAATGAAATACTGCAGGTCATTACACTCACTGATACGTGGCTTCTCCTTCCTTGCCCTCTCTTTTGTTTCATTTTAGAGGAGAGGGAAGTACCTTCCCCCCGAAGGAGCAAGCGATATTTTAGGTTTAGAAGCAGCTGGAAATGTGGTTGGGCTCGGACCTGGCTGCAGGGGCCAGTGGAAGATTGGTGATGCAGTGATGGCTCTGCTTTCCGGAGGTGGCCAGGCAGAATACGTTACAGTACCTGAAGGCTGTCTCATGCCAGTTCCCAAAGATCTGACTTTTACTCAGGCTGCAGCCATACCTGAAGCCTGGATAACAGCCTTTCAGCTGCTGCACTTTGTAGGTGAGAAGCGTATTTGCAAATCTATCCCACCAAAAGAAGCTTGTCTTCTTTTCTGTTCTGAAATCCATTCTTACTTGCCTACACCTGTAAGCTGTTTGCCTCCAAAGAACCTTTTCTCTGTCATTCCATTCACATGGGTTAGGATATGGTATGCCAGACCCAAATCCTCAAATCTTGACCACATGTGCCCAGTCACAACTTACTCTGCTGACTGCATATCTACAAGGAAGGATCTGGAAGGATGGTCAGGTTTCTTTTCATCTGTATTTCTTAGCTTGAATGGCAATTTCCATTATGCCTAAACCCTAAAATAACTTACACGTTCTCCAGACAACTGCAAACACATCCTACTTCTAACTTTGCTGCAAGCATGGCCATGTTATGAACTTTCTCGCTAATTGCTCATGAATCTACAGTAGACAACATCTTCTCTCTTGTTTCACAGAGATATTAATTTTAGGTAAAATCCCCTCTGAGCTGATTTAAAACAGATATAAGCTTACACTCTTCTTTCTGAAAATGAGCTACCAAGGCACTAAGAGTAGCACTTGCCAGGGTTTTCCTCAGCTGATAAATATCCTTCTCCTACCTTTTTCAGCAGGAGCATCTAAAAGCTCCACTAAAGAACAAGAGTTACAAACAAGCAACTTTCCTCGCTACTCAGAATACACTTGCTGTGAGCCGTGTTGCTTCCTTTGGGCCCGTGGTCAATAAGTACCATGTCTCCAGGACTACTCAGTGCCTCACTTCAGTAACAACCAGTGGAATATAAATGGGCAACTTGTAGATGGTAAAGTGATAGATAGAACTGCTCCTTAACTTTATACAGCACTTCTGGTATTTCTTCATTGTTGAGTGCCTAATTTCTCAGTAGTAATATCCTCCAAATATTTTCTGTTGGTGGTAGTGGACAGTCCTGGTATAGAAAGGCTGACTGCACTCACCTCAGCAGCTTGGTCACAGGTGCACAGAACCAGGCAGGGCCAAGCTAAGGTCATTCCACTGGAGATGGTAAAATGGAGTACTGTTAGTACACTGTGAGCTGTGTTAGTTTTGTATTTGTTTCTTTTATGAAGGATATGAAGATGTAAACAAAGCCCACTTAAGGGCATCTCTTTCATCTTCCTTTTCAGTATTTTCCACACTGCTTGTGTTTTAATCCAAACATGATAACAAAGGAGTAACTATTTCCCTTACCTCCTCTTTCAGGTAAAGTACAGGAGGGCGAGAGAGTGCTGATCCACGCTGGAGCTAGTGGAGTTGGTATAGCAGCCATTCAGCTAGTGAGACTGGCAAAAGCTATTCCCATTGTGACAGCAGGAACTGAAGCGAAACTGAAAGCAACAGAAAAAGCTGGAGCAGCTGTGGGGATCAACTACAGGAATGAAAATTTTAGTGAAAAGGTCTTGGCATTCACCCAAGGTAAGAACCTCAATGTGAAAGACACTGTTACAGCTAAGCAGCATGCACCACCGAACCTACATGCACATACACTCAATTTCAACCGTCACCTTCCTTCACCTTAGCTGGGGAAGGAGCAGACAATAATGATGATGTCGGAACAACCAACAGCCCAAGAATGGGCTGAACATTCCTGTTCGGCCCAAGAATGTATCTTTCCTTAGTTTCCTGCATGGAATCTCTTTGTTCATTTGGGGCATAAATATTGTGCCTGTGTTATTGCTGCCTCCACAAGGAACTCTGGGATCCTCGCAGTTGCCTTTTTAAGTGCTTGAATACAGGAACAAAAATTAGTTCTCTGTTAGAAAAATTTAGGTTTTGTAAGCATTTGGGATGGTTTATGATGCAGCAGATACATAGATATCTGTATCTAATGATTATTTTTTGTGCCCAATTCTAGAATTCCTAACAAATCATTGTGCCAACTCCTAATTTCAGCAGAAAGATTTAAATAAGAATTGCAGGATTGATTCTGTACCTGTAAAATATAAGGTTTGAGTTCTGCCTGAAATTCTTCTACCTTTAATACAGCGTAACTACATTGCTGAAATATTTTCTGTTTCTACTTGAGGTTCTGGAGTAGATATTATTTTGGATCCTGTTGGTGGCTCTTACTGGGAGAAGAATATCAAATGTCTGAGTACTGATGGCCGGTGGATTATTTATGGACTACTAGGTGGAGGTGAAGTACGTGGAGATTTGCTTTCAAACCTTCTTAACAAAAGAGCAACCATCCACACAAGTCTATTACGATCAAGAGACAAGAAGGCAAGTAATGGCTACCAACAATGTACACAGTTTTATCTTAAAATAAATGAGTTTTGAGAGCTTTCTTTTGATACCAATGTTAAAGCAGAATCTAACACATTACTGCCAAAAAAGCAGCAGTTTGAACTGCTACTACATACTTCGTAAAACACTGCAAAATTAAGTTGTAAATTCCCTTTTCTATCAATTGCATCCCTTTTACAACTGCGGAATCAGAGGAATGATACCCAGGACTTATTAATGTACAGGTACCATAGTTCAAAGATTTGGCCTAAGAATAAAAAAACCTCAAGTGATCAGGAAAATGACCAAGTTGGGGGTAGGTGGTGATTCAAGGAAGTCACTAGTTCAAATTTTATATAGTAGCTTTATTCTCTATTACAGCGCTGGATGCACGGAGGATCGCTCCTCTTAACGTGCATACCAAGGATAATACAGTTACTTCTTTTATAGAGCCTATACATTCATATTAATTAAAATGTTACAATATGTAAATTTGCTCTCGCTTCGCATGCTAATTAATTTGGCAAGTCCTTCCCGCATGCGCACTGCCTCCTGGTGGTCTTGGGCAGGGGTCTCAGGATGAAGTAAGAGTCTTCCTCAGTCACCTTTGTCCCAGATTCTAGGGTTGAACTTTTTACCTTCTTCCCTTGCGCATGTCCTTTGCTGGCTCTTCTACCCATCTTTGTGACTGTCCTTGTAAGTTTCGACCTCACAGATAAAGAGCTGGATGCAGCTCGGCACAATTAGGGCCTTCTGCAGTTTATCGCAATTTTGTGGCTTTTTCAGTATTCTCCAGACACTGGATTCATTCTCCAGACACTAGATTCAGGGACATCTATCCGGGCTTATCTAGTCTAATGGTTACATATTTATTATGCATACACCATATGTAATTGCTCAAATATAATGAGTACAAACCCTTAGTAATTTTCCTCTCTTCAGTGGGGAGAAAACCCCTGTTGGATCTGTTTTCAAAGTAGAAACCAAGGTCATTTGGATCCCTGGAAATCACCAAGGAATAATCATCTTATGAGGAAAATTATCAGATATTACAGTGAAAGGCAGCAGTGCAGAGCCCTGGGATCGATTTTTGGATGGTTAAATACATAATATTCATGAGAACTTTAATCAGTTTAAGTGGTTCTGTGCTAAGCTCATTCAACCTGTTTTGGGTAATTTCAGTCAATTAAAATATAAAGTTTTCTTCTTGTTTGTAACTCGTACCTGTCCGTTGTTTACATGTCTATCTCACAATGAAAACATCAGGATGTATCTCCTTGAGAATTGTGCACTGTGGTTAGAGATACCTCTGTGAATTAAATGACTGGAAATAACCTTAAAAATGCTTCTTTTCTCCTTCAGTATAAGGAACATCTGGTGAAAGACTTCACAGAAAAGGTGCTGCCGTATTTTTCCAGAGGAATGTCCCCTCATCTCAAACCACTTGTCCACAGCATTTACCGTCTGGATGACATTGCCGAGGCACACAGGACCATGGAAAATAACAAGAACATTGGCAAGATTGTCATTCAAATACCCGATTTAGTTCCAGGGATGCAACAGTGAGGGGTGCTTGACAAGCAGAGAAACTGAACTTATGCTTCCACATCGGAATGCTTGCGGGAAGGTGTCAAAACGGAGGGGTAAAGCAGTGCCTTACAGGACGTGCTCATTAAAAAGAGACCACACTGCAGCTCTCGCATCGTGTCTTGAATGCTGTAGGCAGCTGCCAGGCCCAGCTCCTGGTTTTTTTACCGCCTGCTTCCCGGACCTTCCCCACAGGCCAGGCGGCCGTGCTCCGCAGGCGGTGGGTAACGACCCCGCACCGGCGCCGAGCCCGGGGCACGGCCGTGCTCCGCGGGCGGTGGGTAACGACCCCGCACCGGCGCCGAGC
>JAOEHX010054131.1:0-10950 GCA_025448015.1 Bolborhynchus lineola
AGTGAATCTTGCTCTATTATTACCGTACTTCAAATTTGAAACAGGTAGCTTGTTAACCTTTTAAAAAGCGAAAATTCAGCTCACTGGAAATGTAATCTATATGAAGAACATATAGAGGGACCTTTTAAAGTGAAGTCTATAAAAGTTTGTATGAACAGTGTCAATATTGGGGATGCATGCAGCAAAATTCAGTACTATGACAACTCTGCAAAAATATCCACCTCTTAACCTCAGATAATAATTATGTTTGCAGTGAATCTGAGCTAAATTCTATTGATTCACTGTAGCCAATTGTCACACTTCAAATTATCTTGGTGCGTATGTTTTCCTTGCTGGAAGAAATATGATTTTAAAAGTGTTAATAGCGTTGTGTTTTTTTCTGTAACATCTGCGTTTCTGTATGAATTCCCCATGGAACTGAAAGCATTGTTTCTAAAGGATCTATTTTGAAAGGTTTTTTTGGTATTTCTTTGTAGAACTGCATGGGTGTCCATAGCGCAGCGGGGGCAGTGTTAGTGAATGAAATGGCACAGAAATGAGTTATGTCCACAAATTACTCAGAGATGCTTATATTATTATGAGAGGTGGTGCAAGGACCCACGGAGGGAGGGGTAAGGACAGGACTGAGAGCTAGAAAATGTCGTAATTTCCCTGATACCTTTTTTTAATCAACTTTTTTTCTCTCTTCAGGCTATCAACGAGCTCCAGAAGAATGGGATGAATATGAGCTTTTCATTTTTGAATTATGCTCAGTCAAGCCAGTGTCGAAACTGGCAAGACAGCTCAGTGAGTTATGCGGCTGGAGCACTTATGGTCCACTGAACCGCTGAATGCTCAGGGATGGCACCTGCACACACGCTGTATACGGGGTCCCAGCCTAGCCCTTACAAAGATACAGTCCCTGGTCTTTGGGTATACTGAAACCTCAAACTAATAGAACTCTTCTTTTCTAGTAGGTGTAGTCCTTCCTTAGTTTCAACTCATTTAAAAATGCTTTCTTGTTTAGGACAGTGGAAGGAAGGCTGGTATCAAAAGATTTTGTGACTTCTATTTTTATTTTCAGTTTTGGGGAAAAGATAATGGCTATGAAGGCATGGTGGCAGACAGTCCTTACAAATACATGTAAAGCATTTACCATATCCTGAATTTGCACTCTTTGCAGACCTGTGCACATATACTCAGCTTTCAGAATAGTTTTGCAAGTTGTAAACAGAAAAATGGTGGAAGCTCTTGAATGAAAGGAAAAGAAAAAAAAATGAAAACAATGCATTTATAAATGAATCCTGTATTAGAATATAATGAAACTCCAGTATAGTCAGTTACTACCCATGATGTACAACAGATGTCTTCTATTTTAGTTGCTAATAAAGGGCTACACAAACCAAAATAGTCTGATTTAAACTTATTGCTTTGTGTTCTGTATGTGGCTGCTTGTTATTAACATTCTTTATCTTCAGTTCATACGCTTGATAATTCAGCCCTTCTGTAAAATACTTCAGAATATATTTTATACTCAACAGTTATGACTACTGAATTTAGAGATTTTTTTTTAATCTTAAACCTGCACTCTGAGTTCAGCTGTGCAAAAGACCTTAAAAAAACCCTTTTGTATATCCTAATTCTTTTTTGTTTACAGCTATGTGTAAAATAGTATCTTTTAGTATGTGATACAAATTTGTATCAAGTATACACTTTTAATTATCTTATGCTGTTTGATTATTAAAGTGAAATACATGCAGTATTTTTATTTGAAATGGCAAACAGTAGCTTGAAAATGATAATTCTTAAAGAGTGTCTATCAAGCATTCATAGGCCACAAAAGCCATACAATGCTAAGTTCAAGCAGTTATTCTTCAGAGATTTAATTGGGAGGGGAAGGGAAGGCCTTTTATTTATTTTTTAGTCTTTGACTGTAGGTAGAATTGTTTCATGTTCTTCAAATATCATCATGTCTTAAGAGTTCCTGACTTTTCTCCCAGCCAAAATAATGGCGCAGTTGTTTGAGTTAACATTCCTGAAGATTTCCTTTTGTTCTAATAAATGCAAAGTAGGAAGACAGTTCTGGCTCATTGTCTAAATGGAGATTTCATTCCCTGGTATTTCACCTGCTGTCAAGCAAACCTCTTGGCACATTCAGCTTTTCTGAGTGGCAGAGGGGAATTTCAGAATTCAAGTTAGATTATCTTTGAAAGTTGTGAATTGCTGTGTACAAAGTCTTCACCTGAAAGCATACTAGACATGTTGTAATCTAATCAAAACACCCTTTTTCAAACAGACACTTCTTCCACCACTCCTGTTTTCCTTATAGTTGGCCATCATTTTAGTAGTAACAGGTGAATGCTCCATTTACAAAATGAACTACTTTGCAGATGTTCAGAATCTGTTCCAAATGCCAAACTCCTTTACATGTTTGTTGTTTCAGCTGCCTTATTGCTCGGCCTTGTTCTTGGGAAGTCTCAACAGCAGACAGGTGAAAGAACTTTCAAACTGCTTTCGACAGACCAGCAGGAAGGTTGTGCTGGCAGAACTGATTGGTAGCCAGTCTTTATTAATACTTGTCTGACTGTGCCTTATTAAAAAAAGTAGCTTTATCATGAAGGTTTTTCCTTTTTTTTAATCTTTGGTGAATACAAGTTTAATTAGGACTCGGGTTTCTTTTAGTCTTATGCCAAATGCTTAATGCCATTTTTGAAACACATAGTTAATTGGAATAGTGAAGTATATACTTTCTCCCTAGGGTAAACATAGTAATTAGCTTCTGAATACAAATGCTTGAGTTGCGTCTCAGTTCTATAAGATAGTTTTAATAAAACAAAACTGGAAGAGCTTCAAGGATACTTGTCAGCCTTTTTGCTCAGCACAATGTTACGAAATATCTTACAGTGAAAGCACTTCACATGTAAACTGTGTAATGTATTTCAGAATAAAGTTTCTAATTAAAATGGGAATTTCTGTGCCTACTAATAATAACCAGCAGTGACAGTTCAGAAACCCACCTAGAGAAATTTAAAGCTTTGTGAAATTTGCTCTAACTCAGAAGATTTTTTTTTTTTTTTTTTGTAAAAACCCTTTTTTGATTGAAAGTACAAAATACCTTTTGGTGTGAGGTTGGAGGAAGCTGACTTTCAGTGCTCCGTTTCCTGGTGTGTCTTTTGAAATGTGCCGAAGGAAAAGCAAATCATGTCTTGGAAAGATCTTCACTCAAGACTATAGTTTCATTATTTTAGCTTTATCACACACTTTATTCTCACTTAAATATACACTTGAATATAGCACTTTGGAATGGGGGGTTCTGGTTTAAGACAATATGGAATGTTCCCAGTCCATATGCTTTTGTGGAGGTTTCTTCTAAACACAGGCTGAGCTTTGACCACTCTTCTGGTGCAGTATGTCCAGCCAGGGACATGATTCTCAGTCTGAAATAATTTTGGCATTTTAGAGAAATGTTCAATGCATAAAAATCTTTATTAAAATACTACTTTGTTGAGTTTTTTTGTGTTTTTGCATTGTTCACAAAAGGCCTTTATGTTTTTTTTTTTTATTTTTGTTTGTTAATGCTGTCTTTAAAAAGTGCTTTTAAAGTCCTGTCTTCTTAATCTTTCAGCTTAAAGATTTTGACACCTAAATAGAATCATAGAATCATAGAATAATATAGTTGGAAAGGACTTTAAGATCATCAAGTTCCAGCCCCCCTGCCATGGGCAGGGACACCTCCCACTAAACCATGCCACCCAAGGCTATGTCCAGTAGAGCAGTAGGTCATCCACTGCTCTAGGTTTAGACTGGCAGAAGCAGGAGAAGGTGGTGAATGCCCCTGTGGGCATCAGCAGCCACCTCTTGTTTTCAACCGAGTGTGCCAAGGCCTGCCTCTCTCAGCGTGGTGCAAGAGAGGGGTATCTACCTCAGCTTTCAACCTTCATCAGTAATGGCTTTTGGGTTTTATTTACTCTAAATACCATGGCTTGAGTGGCTTTGACCCAGTGTTGCTGTTATAACTGAACTCTTACTCCGGTGCAGTCTCCCTTCTGACAGCCTTTGGAAATGCTAAGTTCACCCAAGCGTTTTCAAGGCTAGCTCTTGCTCTTGGTGTTTCCCAGTCAGCACCTTGTTGTTGTGTCCCGGGGTTCTGAATATTGCTGTAGGGTTTACTAGGGAATTTCAGATTGCCATTGCAAACACTGAAATAGGAGGTTGCTGTTTGACTCCTGCACGCAAGGGCTAACGGTACTTTGGCGTATTCTTTCAGTGGTTGATGTACAGTTTTACCTTTTCATGGTTTTTCCCTTTATCCCCTCAGGAAACATTGATCTCCTGTGCCTCAAAGGAAGCTTTGCTTTCCAGTGACATGATTCACCATGATTTGCAGTTGTTACCTCCTTGGGCTGAGTTCACTGTGATAACTACCACCTGATCCACTCTCAGAAATTACCCAAACTGTTAGATTCATAAAGAAGTGATTAAAATCCCTGTAAAGGTGACCTTCTGCTTTTCTACTTCTGTTAGAAACTTCCTGAAATTTACCCTTGAAGCCAGCCTATGAAACATCTTCAGTATGAGGAAAAACTGGATTTCAGGATCCAGTTTAGTGCCAGGCCCACACTGTAGCCAGATGGCCATTTCAATAGATGGTTGCAAAACATCATTTGGAGTTTGTGTGTGTGTATGAACTGACTGTTCTTTCAGTAATGCAAAATCTATTGCGTCTATTCTGATTGTTTCTCGAGCTATTTTATTTTATTTTTTTAATTACTATTTTATTTCATTCTGAAAGCAATTTGTCCATGCATACTGCAGGCAGTCTTCCAGATGCCTGGTGTTATTTGGGGGTTCTCTTATCCTGCATTAGCTGAAAAGTCAGCATTGGCTTCTTTCTGTCTTGTCTGGTACCTGTTTAGTATGTACATTCCCTAATGCCAGGGCTTGAGACATCTTTACATCTTTCCCAGTGCTTACACCCCAGGAATGAAAATGCTGTGGTAATGATATCTCTAAATTAAGAAAGAAATTGTCAAGTTTGTTTTGGGGTTTTGGTTGGGGGGAGGGGGTGATGGTGGAGACTTGGATCTTTTTGGGACGGGCATAGAAATGAGAATGGGCATAGACAGCGAAGAATATGGTTGCTTCTCCAGTTTAGTGTCAGCAGCTGTTATACTACCCTGTTTGGGAGCTGACGTGTTGCAAAATGCTGCCCAGTGCAGCTGCGGTGCCATCGTGGGCAGCCTGTTGGTGCTATTTCAAGGAGAAGAAATGTTGGAGATATTTTGTCAGGTGTAGCTCAATTGGTTGAAGCTTAAGGGTGAGAATCCTGTGCTGATACCTTTACATTACAGGTAATTAAGTTGTCTTGTCCTTTATGCAAAGGTGATGGACCCCCACACTTCCCAGTTTTCTAAGGTGATGTGTTTGGTTCTGAGTGGGTTTAAGAGAAGTAAATAATTTTCTCAGCCCTTTGACCTCCATTGGCATTTATGTAAATATGTGTTCCCTACAAACAGTTCTGTATACTATTTTCAAAGCTTGTGAAACCAAAGTTACGTAATTACTGTTTTCAAGCAGAATAGTTTTATTTAAATTCCACTAAAACATTACCTGGGGCCTCAAATCTTATGTGAGTGAAGCTGGTAATGAAACTTCAGATGTCAGTGACCTAGTATGTGCTCTGTATATGACGAAGTCCTAATCAGCAAAAAGAATAAAACATTGTGTTGAGCATTAAACTAGGAGCTATCTCAACCTAAAGTCAGATGTCATTTTTTTCTCTAGTGAATTTTAAAGCGGCCTGTGGCTGCAGCTTCACACGGCTGAGCACAGCAGTGCTCTTGGTTCAAGTCCCTTCTGTGGTAAAATTTTATCTATGTTTGTTATATTTTTCTGCTGAGCTCTTGCAGCACAAGATAGAGTATTAGCATCACTTAAAAAAACCCCAAACTCCAGTAAACCAACCACAAAAAACCTATAAGCATATTTCTACAAAAAGTAGGGAGTGCTTTAAGCAGAAAGTAAACCTTATGAAGGCTGGGAGAAACCTGGATGGGGGAGCTTCCTAATCCACATCTGCAGCAGGAGCCCTTGAAGAGGTGTGAGCGCCATAGCTGAGCAGGCAGTCGGTGGTGGCTGGGACTCCTGGCCCAGAGGGAGGGCCTTGTCCACTAAATGCAGGTGAAGTCTCTTCTGGTCAGCGGGACTTCTGGAAAAAATGCCTCTGCTCGTGCTAGAGAATGAACTATGGTAAGGGTCTCTTAAACAGCCTGCTTTCCTGCAGGCATCTTTTATGATATGCCCCGTCCCTGGCAGTGTTCAAGGCCAGGTTGGATGGGACTTTGAGCAATCTGGTCTAGTGGAAGATGTCCCTGCCCGTGACAGGGGAGTTTCAAGTAGATGATTTTTAAGGTCCCTTTCAACCCAAACCATTCTATGAGATTGAGTGAAAGTGCTGGGGTCAGGGATGTGTTCCCATCATTGTACAACAGTTGGCTGGAAAATGGGAGCTTCCTGCTGCCACTACCTCTTCTTGCTCTATTAACTACATGCTTTCCCAGCTGCCAATGCCCTTCAAGTTTGTACCGGGCACCTCCACAATCAGTGGTACTGTCATCCAAGGACGGCTGCAGCCACCGCCAGCGGCAGCCACCGTAGTCCTGGTGAGCGCGGGGCAGCCCGGTGCTCACCCGGCGCATCTCTACCGTGCCGCTTTAACATGAAGTCTTTTCCTCAGGGATAGCTCCTGGAGCGGGAGTTATTGAGGGGGCAGGGGGCTGGCCGACACTAGGTGTCAGTGTCGTGCTTCCCTCCGCTCCTGACTGCTTTTACTTTTGGAATACCCGTTAGCGCCTCTCGTTTTCCAGTTTGTCCTGAGCTGTGTGGCCATATCCAACGTCCCCTTTTCCAACCAACTATCTCTTTACAATGATGTGCTTAAAAAAAAAAAATCCTTAAAAATAATTACATTGAATCGTAAAAACATAGAATGGTTTGGGTTGGAAAGGACCTTAAGATCATCTAGTTCATACCCCCTTTCCATGGACCGTGTAAAGTGAAGATCATCATTTACTGAGCTGTCTGTAAAAAATGGCAACAGCATCTATTATATACAAATAGTTTTGTTGACAAAGCTCGTAAGCAAACGTTCAACCTAGAGTGATAGTGTGTCTTCAGCTCCTGCTCTCAGTGTTTGCTGTCTCCTGGGTTCAGTTGCAGCAGGTGTTTTTCTCCTTCCTAGGAGCTGGTGCAGTGTTTTGGTTTCAGTCTGAGAGCAACGCTGATACCACACCGCTGTTTTAGTTGTTGCTCAGTAGCACTTACCCTGATCAAGGGCTTTTCAGTCCCTCGTGCTCTGCCGGTGAGGAGAGGCGTGGGAAGCCAGAAGGGAGCAGGGACAGGACGCCTGACCTGAACTAGCCAAAGGGATGTTCTATGTGACATGCCCAGTATATAAACTGGGGAGAGTCACCTGGAAGGCCCACATTGCCGCTTGGATCAGGCTGGGTATTGGTCAGCAGGTGGTGAGCAATTGTATTGTGCATCACTGCTGTTTGTTGGGTTTTTTTTCCCCTTCCCTTTTTAGTTTTATATTCTCACGCCTTGTTACTTCCCTTATCATTATTATTATTATTGGTGGTAGCAATGGTAGTTTTGTATTATACTTTAGTTATTGGACTCCTGTTATCTCAACCCAAGATTCTTTTGATTCTCCTCCCTGTCCTGCTGGGAGCAGGGTGAGAAGAAGGAAAGGAGTGAGTGAGTGGCTGTGTGGTTCTCCGGTAACGGTTGGGCTTAAACCATGGCACCAACTCATGCAAAATCACTTCACTTGGTTTGTTTGGTGTTTCAAGTAGACTGTTCTTCAGTTGGGGGCAAGGTGGGAAGCTTGGGCTATGAGTTGTGTGTGAGGAAAGGAAAAGCTTTCTCTCAAGCCCCTCTGCAAGTGGCATTGCAGGTAAATTGTTCTCCTGTTTGTGTAAAAAGTTGTGGCAAGATGGGTTCATCAGGGTGGGCCCAAGACAGAAGCTGGGGCAGCAGGATGGATGTCAGCATCCTCCGTGGCATCTCCCACCCTTGCACTCAGTGGCAGGATGGCCCCGACTTTGGTCTGTGTACTTTGGTTTAGCCTGACAAGTGGAGGGCAACCCCCTGGGGGGCACCCATCAGGCTTGAAAATATACCTCTGCATCTGACCAAGCTCTCACTGGAGTCAACAGGAGAGGGATTAAACTACACATTCATAAGGAGATACAAAGCTGCTCAAGAAGGTGGTGGTGGGGAGCCAGATCTCAGCCATTGTAACCTGGGGGGAGGCTGTGGAAGAGTGCGGCTGGCAGTTTGTGAGTGGAATAAAACCAAAGATGAAGAAGATGCACTCAAATTGTATCTGGAGATAAGTCTCTCCAGATCAAATTCTAACCCCAAGCTTTCTAACCTCAAGCAGAAGTTTCATTTCTCTGATCCGCCATTTGATTTTACAAGATTTTGTTCATTAAGAAAATGGAATAGGAGCCAAGCTGAGGCCTTTTTCTTTTCTCCCCCTTCCTTCTTTCTTTTAAGTACTGCTAAGTTCCATTTTCTTGACATATGAGCTTTTCCATGACGAGAATTTCTTTTAGCTGAACTCATCTTATCTGAGAGAGAAATCTTAGGATTGCTCCAGCTTACTTTATAACTAAGCACTGTTCCAATACGAAGTCAGAAGGTGGGGGACCAGAAAGTTGGAGTGGAAAAGACAAAACCCCAAAAAGACAACATGAACTCCTTTTCCAACTGACTCCAACCGGAACAGAGGTGGGACAGTGATGCCATCTTGAAATTTATATTCTTCACTTTCCATTGCAGAGTTGCTTTTGGTGCTGGTGAGCATCCAGCACCTAGGCCCTGACACCTCATGTGGCTGGAGTGTGGCCCCAATAGCTCTCTCTGGGGACACATCACCACAGACCTAGCACTGGTGTAGCTCTTCCTCCAGTAGCAAGGAGATGATAAAATGGGAAGTGTAGCTGCTGTATCACGGGGTGCTGAAGATGCCCTTTTGCTGCTGGCTGTTGCTTCTGTGGAGCTGTATCTCTGTGACAGGAAAGATAAAACAGAGGTAAGAGGCAGTCTGATGAAGGCACTGCCTCTTTGACTCTCCCACAGCTGTCTGTACTGACAGCAGCTGGGCCTGTGTGTGTTGGAAGCAGGGCCTTGGGCTGGGTGATCCAGAGCGTTGCCAAGTCCTGCATGTTTCCATCTAGGGAAGTTTTGCCATACCTTCAGGCAACCTTTAGCTGGTCTCACAGTGGAGAAGTTTTTCTGGTGTCTGGAGACAAAATTTGGCCTGAAATAACTTGCCTGTCCATCAGACACAGTGCCTTCATGTTCTCTGCATTTCCAGCACTGAAAGGCTTGTATGAAATCGCCCCTAGCCCTTGCTTTTCTAGGCTGAATGAATGGAATCCCTTCAGCCTTTCTTTAAGTGCCAAGGACTCCAACCCCATAATTATTTTGGTGTGCCTACCCCCGACCCTGCAGATAGCAGTGTGACATGATGTGACACTTAGGAGGTCCATCATGCCATCTCTCATTCAGAGTGCACACACTTTTATTGCCCTTGGCAGGTGTTTTTTCAGTGTGCCCATGAAAAGCCTATGGTGTGGTGACCCAGAGCCCCCAGCATGGTCCCACCAGGCCTTTCCTGCCTTTCGGAGCAGGGGGGGGAACTTGAGTTGTGATTTCCTCTCTGCAATTTGATCCCATCTATCCTACCCCAGCAGATCTGTTAAACTCTGGCATCTACTTTACAACTACTGGTTTTGATTGTGAAAACCTTATTGCATTTCTTTTGAGTTTTCTCTTCCCTGGCAAGAACCGCCCTAATTCTTTCCATCCTTGCCTATACCACAACTAGTTGCGCTTGCTGCTTTCCCCCAGGCTGCTGGTCAATGCTTCCTTTCCTCAAAGTGTAGCATCCCAAATGACTCACATCTGCTGAGGCCAGACTGGTGCCAAATGGGAGAAGTGTCACTTTGTATTTTCTCACATCTTACCCATGTGAGATGTATCTGGGTCATGGCATCACCCAGTTTGATGCTTACTCTTCCCTGCAGCAGGCAAGGCACTTTGACACATGCTAGCATCTAATAGCACCTAAATTCAGCAGAACAGCTGTGAGCCAGGTTTTGCCTTGTCATGTGTCTGCTCATCCAGAAACACATGCCAGGTTTGAACTTTCTCTTGTCCTTATCAAACTGAATTCTGGTTTTTAGGCAGTTTCTTCAGTTTGGCCAGATCATTTTTAGTTCCCAGGCTAGCTGTCATCAACTGGAAGTCCTTCCACCCTAGTTGTCATCTACAGATTAAATAATTGTACTCCAGGCTCTCAGTATCCAAAACATTAATGAAGATATAGTGTAATACCATAGGCTGGCTTCAGTGAAGTCCATGCTTGACGCACCCTTCCAGTCTGACCAGGGATTTACTGACAATGACTCTGAAACAAGTTTTCTAACCAGTTCTGATCTTCCCTTACAAAAGTGTCATGTTGACTCGAGTCACCTTCCCTATAAGCATGCCATGTGAGAAAATGCTGAAGTACATCTCTTGCTTAAGAATTAGAGTTTCCGCTTTTACCCTCTCGCAAGAGGAACTTGAGATGTCTTTCATATTAGTTTCTCATTAATCTGCGTTTGCCATCACTCATCTGCTTGGCATCTTTCATGTGTTTCAAATAGCCTGGTTTGTTCTCACAGTGTTTTTCTGAGCACTGACATCGAGCTGACTGTTCTCCAGTCTTCTTATTCATCTGTCCCCACTTTATAAAGCTAGGTACTCTGTTTGCCCTTGCTCAGTCTTCTGAGACCTTGGGCACCTTCCCCAAATTCCCAGGTAACCTCAGCCAGCTCTGAGATAGCTTCTGCCAGTGGTGGAAATACCTATGGGGAATTTTAGTAGGCAAAACCAGTTTGAAAACACTTAATTTAT
>JAOEHX010054131.1:10960-39871 GCA_025448015.1 Bolborhynchus lineola
CTGGTAAAGTACGTCCTGCCTCCAGTGGCCATAAAGTATAATGCAAAGACTACGCAAATCTCTGCACCTAATAAGCTAGAACCGCTTCAAGAAGTGCCTGCCAGGAAGCTATTACCCTGCAATGCTAACTGCTAACGCTGAAGAGGCAGGCTGAGCTTTCAGAAACCGGGAGGTTTACCTTTTGACTTTCCTTACTGTAGTGGCAAAATGGTCTGTGGCTGGAAAGGGAGGCCAGGGGAATGGTCCCCAAGGCAGGAGGTGGCTGCGGTGGCCTGAGGAGTACGGTCCAACATGGGCTGCCATGGCCAGAGGGCCTCCCCCTCAGCCCATGTTGCAAAGTGGGAGAGGTGCAAGGCTTGGGCTCCCTTGGTGCAAGAGCTGGTGATGGGACAGTGAAGAGGGAAAATACAAATGAAATCTTCAGAGGGAGCCTGCAGGGTAGCGGCAGTCCTCATCAGCCCAACGGTGTTATTGCCAACTTTTACACAGGTTCTTGTTCTCATTTCAAAGGGAAAGATGCTTTATTCAGAGCTTCATCCTTTCCTGCAACAATGCCCAATCTGCCTGTGGTTTGCCTAGGGCTGTGCTTTCCCTCACACTCCAATCGTTTTTTTGCAGCATTTGCAACATCATCCCAGACCAGACACCCTCAGAAATGTCCCCAAGCTGTGAAGATGGGTTGATCATCCAGTGATCTCTTGTATCTGATTCAGTAAAGTATTATACAAGCAGGATAAATGCTGATCTTTGAAAACAAGAGCAGCTTCACATGCAATTGTTCAGTTCAACCAACGTACAAAGCAAAAATTTTCTTGGAATGCTACATTATTGTTATTTCTTTAATACTAAGTGGTCCTTTAATGTGTGTTAATCTCTGACAGATGGCTCTCTCCATCTGGCACTAATGAAGAGGGTAAAAGTCTAATTTATGTGGAAAACTTATTTAAAATTGTATATTCATTAGAAACAACTAAAACAACTGATCTTTTCATCCTGGGAGCACATGACGCTGCCAAAGCACCGCTAATAAATTCCACTGCCAAGAAGTGGGAGAGTTTGCAGACAGCACTGATGCCATGAGCCATTTTTCTCCTTTCACAGTTACGAAATATTTCTAAGGAAAAAAAGTCCTGTGAACAAAGTGCAGTGTCCCTCATGGACAGATTCACACAGTCCCTGGCTTGGGCTGAGGCAATGAACCATATCAGTGCCTGCCTCAGTCTCTGGTGAAAGTCAGAGTTAAAGATGCTGGATCAGAATGTGCCTGACTCCATGCAACACCTGATCATGACAGACCACTACCATAGAATCACAGAATGGTTCGGGTTGGAAGGGACTTTAAAGGTCACATAGCTCCAACTCCCCTGCCATTTGCAGGGCCACCATCCACTAAAGCAGGTTGCTCCAAGCCCCATCCAGCCTGTCCTTGAATGCTGTCAGGGATGGGGCAGCCACAGCTTCTCCAGGCGACCTGAGCCAGTGTCTCACCATCCGCACAGGGAAGAATTTTTTTCCTAGTATCTAATTTAAATCCCCCCTAAGCCAGTTTAAAGCCATTCCCCCTTGTCCTGTCACTACCTGCCCTTGTAAGAAGTCCCTCTCTGGATTTCTTGTAGGCCCCCTTCAGGTACTGGGGGGCTGCTATCACTGCTTCTCCCACGGCACCAGCAACCTCACACTCATCCAGCCTGCTGCAAAGGGCAGAAGTTCTTGTCGGCTGCCGCAGTGGCTTCGTGTGCCCAAGGCATTGCCTGGAGAAGACAACTAGCAGGACGAGATGGGGACCCTATAGAAAGTCTGCAGAAGGGCTCAAGTAGAGAGTGGAATCCACATGCAGCCATGCAATGTCATTTGTCCAGGCGTCAGCGTCAGAAAAGCTGAGAAGGCAGTAGAGGCCCTGTGTAAAGCAGCTGCATGGGATTTCTTTAATAAAACAATTTGCCCTTTTCAGAGCATGGTCCCATTCCCATAGTGGCCTGGGTGGCGAACCCCCTTGGAGTTTTGCAGAACTTGACTGGGTCGTTATGTTGCTCCGCAATCTGAAATACTTGGGTGTGATGTCAGCCTCAGGGAATAAAGCAGTAAATTGCCTGTGACAAAGCACACATTTATCTGTTATTTTTCTTCTTTTAGCATCATCAAGTTCTCAAGCTGAGACAGAATCGAATTTTTGTATTTTTCCTGTAATAAGAAATCCTTATTCTGTCAGTTCAGGAAGAGTTCTTTCCACACGCAGGATGCAAGATGATGGTCTTAGCTTGAACCATGAAAGGGTTGAAGTGTGAGTACTGTTTCATGCTGGAGTTAAACCACTATTTTGTCCTGAATATCAGAGCAGAGTACTCACTATTCCTCCAGCAAGTGGATTGAGATTTCGAGTGACATTACACAAGATTTTCTTAGAAGTTATACATTTTTTTTGCTACAAAAACTGTGTCCTTGCATTAAGTCCATAGACAGGGCTGCTTTGCATTTAAAAAGTGCTTTCTCTTAATCGGTTCAGGCTGCCCTCACTTGGTGGTGGGTTCTGAGGGAAAGCTGTCAGGGTGCTGGCCTGTGAATTGGAGGAGCTGAAAGTGGATCTGTGGTGCATCGCACTCTGCCTGCACAACAGTCTCGAAACTCCTCAGTGTGTTCTGGGACCGTGAGGCTGCAGCTGGTGCCGTGTTAGTCATGGCTACTGACATGAAAGGACCTGCACCAGCTCATACTTTTGATACAGGACACAGGGGAAGTTAGGCACTCTTTGAAAAGGGTTGGAAACCAGGTATGTTATGGGGTCAGGGAGTCTCTGCAGTTTGCCCCCAGGTGATGTATTAGGAAAAGACCAGAGTTAGTGCACTTCCCCAGACCTTGGGCCCCCAAACCTGGGTTCTATCATGAGGGCTGGTAGTAACATCTTCCCTTTTGTGTGAAACAAAGCTCTTTGCATGCTTTAAAAGCACAAAAGAAAGGCATTGCTGGTAGTGCCTAGATTTTAAATTGGAAGTCTGAACACATGCTTAGGAAATGAGACGCGCATTTTAAGTCTTTCTCAGCTGGAGGAGGTTCAAACCCACATCGAGAGAATCAGCAAGGAAGAGTCTGTAGCTGGGGGATGAGAGAGTGCACTCAGGGCACAGAAGGCAGGTCTGCTTATATACTGCACTCTGCTCTTTGCATGAGAAGTGAAAATAACTCTGGGAGCACAGATTGGAGCCTCGCTGGCCTGAGTTGTATTTCCTCCTGCCTGGTCTCTTCTTCTGTGCTTTGGAGAGCTGCATTTGTACTGTCTCTGCCTAAGGGAACTGGCCCCCGACCCTGTGGCAGATGCTTAAAATTAGTACATTGGACTAATACTGCCCTGATAGAAACTTCACACAGACAAGGCACAGGTGCTTGATAACTGAGTATGAGTTACTGAGGCTGCCCATGTGCTCACAGCCTTCATTTTACCTTCATCACCATTATGGTAAAAACTACTGTCATTTTGCCTCCACTGAAATAGGTGTCCCGCGCTCAGTGTCTCACAATGTAAAAACACAAGTGGTGGTCACAATATCAGCAGGCTTTCATTCTCCACATACTGATTCAAAAGCTGACTTGCAGTTCTTTCTGGAAATACCAGCTCAAAAGGGTTGCAGAGCACTCAGATACTTTAAAAGAGAGTGTCCCCATTGGAAACAGTCCTACATGTCATCTGTTTATGCCTTCCCGAGTGCAAAGAAAGCAGAAATCTTGTGTTGTGGAAGGGACAAACGCTGATAATGGTTTTCTTGACTCCAGCTGGTGAGGCCAAAAGCAGGACTGTTTGCTGCTGTGAGAGACCTAAGCCCATTTCTGGAGAGGTACACAGTTTCCTAAGCTTAAATAACTGAAAGAGAAGAGAATTTCCTCCAGTAGCTATTTAGAATGAAATTCATAAGCGGATATGCATGCCCTTTTGTTGGCAAAAGTGCGCTCCGTGGACCTGAGGCATTTAATTTCAACTTTCATGCTACCAGAGGGTCTCTTAGAGCCCTGACTTCCACAGTCCAGGGAGCACAGGACAATCCCAGGGTTGATTAAAAGTATCGGTTCAGTTTCTAGCGTCATGAGCTATAGAGAAGCTGGAAATTGTTACTTGGTTCTGATTAAAAAGTTTAAACAAGCAGAAAGTCATGGGTATTTGCTTTCTCAGTGTCATTATTTTAAAATAACCTCTTTATATAAAGGAAGAGCCTGATCCGTTGCTTTTGGACATACATGGTTGGCAATTCTGTTACTAGGACTACCCTGTATATGCTAGGTCAATATGCTTCACCACATGCATGTTTTAGAAATTAGACTAACAAATGTCCGTTTGTCAGTTAAAGCTCCCCAGATCTGGCTGCATTGGATCTGACCCAGAGATGTTACCAGGCATTAGCTAGCATTTGCATCACAGCATCTGATGCTATCTGTGATGCCTCTAGCTATAAAAAGAGACACTTTTCCAGGGGTGGCATTCACAGTCAGGATTGTCAATATAGGGGCTTGACATTCATATCATCAGAGAGAATTTTTAAGCTCATTCATTCCTGCAGATGAAGCCTTCTGAAATCTTTGGAACAACTACCCAGAACAAGGTAAAGGGTGCCCAAGTAACAGCTGAACTTCTGTCCTAATAGTTCCCTTATGACAGGAACTATTTCAGACAGACTATAAGTTGCACTTCGTAGAAATCATGTTTTTTCCATGACAGCATGTTTTTGAACCTTCATTAAGTTCTGCAAGTCTTCACCCTTCAGATAGCAGCAGGAAAGTAACAGAGCAACCAGAGCCCTCTGTACATAATCCACCCATTCTTCTTACTCTTAATTGTAAAAGGAATAGGCAAGACTTGTTTCCTCTTCCCTTGCCATTTCTTCCTTTGTGTAGAGAAAGTGAGTTGACTGTGCCAGGCTGATCATGGCATGGCCAGTTGGGTTAAAAAAAGGGAAAGTTCATAGAAACGGAATGCATGCTTCTTTCACTTCAAGAAAACAAATGGATTTGGAAAGTTATGCATTTATGATTCTAAATTTGAGAAAACCAGTTTTCTGACACTGGGAGCTCATTCTCCCACCACCAATTAAGCCAGGTAGGCAGGTTTCAGACCTTGCTCTTTGCTGTTATGTGCATGTGTTTCCTAGCTGGAAGGCTTGTGACTTATGCTGTTACTATGAGAGAGTGCAAGCTTTCAGCCACAGAAACAAATTCCAAGGCTCGAACACAAGCTCAGCTATTGTCAGTACAAAGTAATATTTAATTAACCTAGAAACTGTTACTGAGGAGTTTGCCTGAGCAATAAATGATCAAAGAAGAAGTCTTTTCTCCATTTCATGGTCTGGTTTAACTCCCTATAAAGGGATGTTTTGCACTCTGGGCATGGGGAGAGTGGGGTCCTTCTTTGAAGTTGTTTGCAAGTGCTTTTGGCAAAGCTGGTAAGAAGTGTGATGCTTTCTGTCTCCTTCTCTTTACAATAAAATTACCAGCTACAGAGGCTAATGCCTTTCCCTGAGAGCTGTGGAAGTGCGCAGAAGGCTGCTCCTCCAGCAGGTACTGAACCTCTTGCTGATAAACCTTCTCTTCTTTTATAATGGCCATTGTAGAAGCCAGTACCAGGCCCTCTTGCTCAAGCACTGCAAGTGGCAGATGGAAGAACATGTTGCCCAAGGGTCTGCAGTAAGCTGGGACCAGGAACCTGGACAAGAGCTAAGCCTAAGCCATGTTTTTAAAGTTTTGCTGTTCACAGCACTTTCAGCTCCAGCCAAACCTGAAATGGAGCTGAGCTGGGGCTTTCGACAGCTCAGCATTCTGCTTTGCACGCCATTCCCAAAGTGAAAGACAGCAGGTTTTAAATGGTGCTGTTAAGTGTCACATAGTTTTACTGAGTTAGTTCTTTGTTTCCTGATCCAGAGGAAAGGAGCAGCAGCAGCAGGGAGAAAAGGCAAGACTACTCTCTTCAGTGGTGGCACAAATTGAATAAAGTGACTAAAGTCATGCTGTAGCCATGACCTTAGAGGACCCACAGCAAAGACACAGCTCCTGATTCAGTCCTGAGCGGTGCACGTGGTTCAGTAGGTAACTAAGTAGTACTCCATGCAAGGGATCATAATGTATTAAATCCAGGAACAGTAAAGATAAACACATACACAAAGTCCACAATAACGACTTACTTTTTTTAATAGAAAGGTTTTAATGGAAAAAGGAAGAAGCTGTTTGTTAAGAAATTTAAGGGAAACTGAGTATAATATGCTTATAGGCATCACAGAGGTTGCTTTAGAACACATTTTAGAAGCTGAGAATAAATGTGTCTCTCTAATGAATCAAAACTCTGAAAGACATCTGATAAGCCAAAGAAGTCAATGTGGTTAAACAGCAGAAGCTAACAAAAGCTTGGGTGGAGGAGGGAGAGAGATAGGTTTTTTTAAGCAAGGAATAGACTGGAAGCCTGATGTCTGTCAAGTTATATGTGAAAATAATAAGAAAAAAGAGTTGGACCAGATAAAAGACTTTAAAGAGCAAGTCACTAAAGGCAAAAGCTCATGTTAAATGTTTTTGAACACATCAGAAGCAGGAAATTGATAGTTACCATAACAAAACTCATCTGCACACTCATGAAAGAGCACAGATGGATAGGACTGGGGGGCATAAACTACTCTGCTTGGGTTCTCCCAGGCCCATCAGTCACCAGAGGCCCATCTCCACATGCTAGGGGAGCACAGAGGCACAAGGAAAGGAGGGGAACCTAAATTAAGGACTCCAAGGAAAGGAGATTCTGCCCAGGCCCCTCCTAGGGCTGTCTCAGGAGGACCTCAGTCCCAGGGTCCAGCTTGAAACCCATCACAAGGTGACATTGGGAACATCTCTCCAGATCTCCTTTTGGACCGCAGGGGTCACTGCCTGGGGCTGAAGGACACATTGTGGCGTGCTGGGAAAGAACAGTTTGGGTTAGTATGAGATGTTTAGAGGAGGAATGAAAGGTGGGAAAAAGCAGAGATTTAGGTGACTTGGGGAGCTCCATGTGCCTGTACCTACTAGGGATGTATTTTCAGCCTCGCTGTTGATTTGACACTAGGCATGGAGCTGTGGCAACCTCACCTCTCTTGAGCTGTCAGATCCAGCACAATGTAGTTCTCTCTTCGAAAAACCAGCCAAAAGTCTGCTGCACTGATATGATATCAAGCAATGAAAGGAGCAGGACTGGTAACAGGCCATGGCAATCAGGTTAGCAGAAAAGCTTTGATGTTCATTGTGTTGTATTTTAGCCTTTATTTATGTCAAAGAAGCTTCCTAAAACTGAAGAATGAATAAACGACTTCAGAGATGAGAACACGAGTACTGACTGGTTGGCAGGGCCAGAAGGTATTCACACCAGAATTCTGAATATAGCTAAAACTCAGATATAGAGCCATGAAACTACTACGTAGATGTATAATCCACCCACATGTAATAATACCTCAGCTGTGGTGCCACAGGAATGGAAGACAGATGTGGCACTAGCTTTTAATCCAAGAAACACATCAACAATCCTGACTTCCACTCCAGGACATGGCAGAGCCTATGACTAGAAGTAGTCATACAGATAAACATGTGAGGCTGGGAAAGGTCACATACTGTGTAGAGAAAGGTCATGATGTGTGCTACACTGCTTTAAAGCTTTTAAGAATTAATTTGACAGGGGGTTAGAAGGGAGATAATTTTATCTGTTAATGATTGGTGAATAATAGAAAACAGCGTCCTTTCTCAGTGGAGAAAGGGCATCAGTCCACAATCTCTCAGGGATCAGTGGTTGAGCTTGTGTTCTTCAGCATAAACAAGCAGTCAGAAGCTTGTGAACAGTGCGGCAGCAAAGTTTGTGGATTACAAAAGCTATTCAGATGCGCTATGCCCATCTGAGTTCAGTCAAGGTTTTCAAAGCACATAATGATTTATAAGCAGATCCTTAACAACAAAAATGCACAAAGTCAGAAAAAGTTGAAGATGTAACCAAAACAACCCAAGTGCAAAACACGTAACAGCTACAATCTGGATTTATAAATAGTCTCATCTATGTTATTTTCAAGTAAAATCATTTACGAACCTGATTGTAGTACTATAAATCAGTATTATAGAGAACTGCCTACTGTAAATTGTCCTGTCTCTTTACACTGGAGATAATTGCCACGCTGGCTGGCTGAAAACCACTGTCAGATGTTATCTTAGCTTAACCTGGGCAACTTCATAGGCTTCTAGAAATAAAGGCTGTAAAGAGATTTCTGATACCAGTCAGTTTGTTGCCCTAAGGCTGCGTCACATGTACTTGAACCATTCCTGACAGACTCCTATTTCAAAGACCCGCAGCACCGGGTAACCCAAAGGCTCCACTTTGTAACCCTTAATATTGTAATGTTTTCCTTAATGTCTATCTTGAATATCCTTTGCAGTAACCAAAGCCTATTATTTTTCATTGTTAATATGGGAAACAGATTATTCCTTTCCTTTATTCAACCTTACATATATTTCCTTAAGCAACCTTACATACATTTAAGGACATAATCAATCTTCCTGACTTCTTCAGTCTTCTTTTCCTTTTTCTTTGAGAACCCAGTTCATTCAGTCTTTCTCCTCAGGTTATATTTTCTAAAGCAGTAGTCATTCATGCTGCTCTTCTCTTGACTTTCTCCATCTGCAGGGATGTAAGCCAGACCAGCACAGGCAATATTCCAGCTGAGCTGTTACCAAAAGCTAAGTATAGCAATAAGGTAATTTCTTATATCTTGCAGTCTATAGACTTGCTTTTACAAGAATAGTATTTGCTTTATTGCCACCAGAACAATACTACTGATACAAGTTCAGCTTCTTCAATTGCCTTATTAATCCTCTCAGACTGCTTTTGGGAGAATGTTTCCTAGTGTTTCTAGCTATGATTTCTGTCTCTAGAGAACTATGTACTTTTGGTTCATTACCTAGTGACAAAGCAAACCTGGAAGAGATTCCAAAGAAACTACTCTTGTATGATTTGCATTTTAATGTTTTGTTCTGGCCTCATGGTAGTTTTGTGTAAGCTACCATTCAGAAATTATGGCCTTTAGGCTATGATATGGGATACCTTTGAGGGGTTTCTGAAATATAGCAAAGAGAAGTAGGTATTCTTTCAGTAATTAAAATTTACTGTAGAGGACTGTGAGCTTTCTCATGGATCCACGTGGATCTTTGTTAGAAAAGAATGAAACCCACTCATTTAAACCGTGCTTCCCTAAGCTATAATGGGAATATCAAAAGGAACAGCACTAAGGAAGGCCTGGCTAGAATCGTGGAATGTGGAAACTCCTGCTTTTGCCCTTTTCACGACATGTTTTCCTTATTGCAGAAGGAAAGTAAACTGGTTTAACATTATTTATACTTCACAAACCTATCTTAGATGATACTCATCTTCTTTGTCACCCCAATGCAGTTTGTTCAACGTTTTCCATCAAGATTTTTCCAGCGAAAATTTCTTTTTTTCATTGATATTTTCTCATCTCCATTTTACTCTTTTTAAAGTTATCCACTGCATTTTCACTTTTTCATCTTCAGGTCACACTGACTGCTCACTGTGGGTTTGCAGAGGTTGCATCATTCTGAGGTTACTTCCAACAGGTCTTCAGGCTGCAGTTTATCAGTCCTAGTCCACTTGAAAATGCCTAAAAAACCCATTTTCTGAATCCTTTCCAAATCTTTCTTTGCCTATTTTAGATTGAAAACTTCCTTTGCAGCTGCTATTGATTTTTCCATACACCTGCTTTAGATGCAGCCTAAAATGAGCAAAATGAAAAGGCCAGAAAGGCAATTTCACAATATTCCTAACCAAAACTCAGTTAAAACCAGACTGTGATAGTTCAGGGAGAGCCAAGCTCTGTCTCATTTCCTAGGCATTATATAATAACTGAACACGGCATGCACATGCAGGCTTTACTCCAGAAGTGCCTGAAATACAGAATAAGAACACTCAATCTCTATAACCAAAACAGCCACCATCAACAGAAGTGAACCTGGTGGAAGAAATGGGTTTGGTTTAGGCAAAAGCTTCTCTGTTTCTCCAGAGAGAAAACCCAGCTAAGAACAAAGGAGGAATGATGAGTGTTCACAGCCAAACCATGCACAGTTTGCAGTCTATTTGTCAAACTCTTTGCCTGAAGACGACAACAAGAGAAGAAACAAAACCCTTCACTGCTTCATTCCCCAGAGGTTCCTCTATCTCTCCTTAAGCCCCAGGATAAAGGCCTGGTGATAACTAGGTGGCAAAATTTTTTCCCAAGCCGCTTTCAAATGGTCTGAAAAAAGAGATTAACAGATCTTGTGAAACTCAAGTGGCAAACCGCTACTGCTGGGTGCCATCCTGGGAACATGGCTGCTTGAGTCAAGGGTCGATGTGGAGAGAATCAGCCCCTATCCAATCCTTACAGGTCCAAAGCTGGGATACTGTGAGGATCTTGATGAGACCTGCTGAGTCACCAGTGGACACACACTCCGCAAAATGCAGGCCCAAGAAGAGCTGATCCCCCCAGTGCCCTTGACACTGTCATTTGCCTTCTGTGTCCCACACTTTAGCCTAGAGCAAGACAGTGGGAGCTGGTGTGGAAATCTATGGGGCTCAGGAGCCAAGCCCAGACCACTCAGCCCAAACTTCATCATCCTGCACCTCCTATAGGACTGGTTGTTTTGCTATTTTGTACTCTTGGTAGTGCCTAAGCTTGCAACAAAAGGAGTTTTTAGTTAGTTCTGTGGATCCCAGAACTTCTCCATGTGGTGGCAATGACTGAGGGCTATCTAGTCCGTGTGTTGCTTATAGAAAATTCATATGCACTTTCCTGCTTCCCAGCATTGCTTTAAATAGAGGAAAAGCCATCCCTCAAAGCAAACCCATCTCTTCAGGAGAAATTCCAACAGCACCACAATTACGTGTTTTATATTAGGTGAGTCTTAGAAAGGCATGGGAGGAACAGGTTTGAAAGAAATCATGAGCTATGAAGTACCAGTTCAAACTCTAATCTACAATTCTGTTGTAGACTCTGTGACAATAAAGATAGAAAACAAATTATCCATGATTGCATCAAAACCTGTCCAATTGGCCACAAAAAGAGTGGCACTGAAATGCTGTGAGCTATACTGTCATTACTTGGGGTGGAAATGTCACCAAACATCAGCCAAGACTAAATCACTGAGCAGAGAGGATGCAGTTCCAAATGTTTCCTGTGTAATGTCTAGTTAAGATTGTTTCAGATCACTCCCCAAGAATAAAAGGTCAGCCATTAAACAATTTGCCAAAAGAACAAATTATCCCTATGGAAGAAACATAAACATTGATTAAGGAAAAGATTATGTTGATCAAATGAGGAACTCAAAACACCAATAAATAACCTGGAATAACTTCCTGAACAGAAATCAAATCAAGCCAGAGCTGCAAGCTCTACATCACAACAGAGAAAAAAATTCTTCCCTTCTTCAGACAGTGTAATTGCCTTTGCCCGAGTGCACCTCTGGCACAAAACATGAATCTGTCATCTCTTGGAACATGCACTATGAAGAGTCTCTCTAAAGAGGCACATCTGCAGGGACCCACACTTTGAATTGTTCACAGACATTTTTACAGAGATTAGAAAGGTGCCAACTGCCAAGCCTCAGACAAACTACTGAAACTTAAAGGGATGATAGTCGCTAATCCCCAGCTTCATCACTGGCCCAACACACACACCAGCTATCATTCTGTTTAGCCTGTATCATTGCTAGTTGACAGGCTTTAGGCATAGAGACATGCCCCACAATATGCTGATTAGTCAAGTAAAACGAGACAAAATCCAGAAACAAATACCACCCACATCCCATCTTCAGATCCATCACAAAAAATCAGCTAAGCATATCCTCCTCAGGGCATGGTGAGACCAAAAGCACTGCCAATTCCCTGCTCCCAAGCTCGGAGCTGTAACCCTCTGCCAAAATGGTTGTTACTCAGACCAACAACTCACAACTCATACAGAAAATAGACACTGAGTGGACACATGTGGAGAATACTTCAGTTAACATTAATCACAAGAGAGCTTTCTCAAGGAGAATCCTTGGGCCTTTCAATTGAAATCAGACCTCCTGCATCTCCCTGGGGAATGGGAGGGAGGAGTGCCAATTGCAAGGTTTCTCTGATGCACCCAACATCAGCTGCTCTTGGAAGCCAAGGAACTCTGGACCTTCTTCCCTGTGGCAATTTCTTCACTCCTAAGTAAAGCACTGAAGATCTGCTGTGGAGATCTAGATAAGACATGACACTAGTTGTTGGCTGAGACACAAAGCTGCCATGTTGGTACAAGAATTTGCTTGAGCAAATTAATTTTAAACAGTGTCATTGAAACAAATTAACAGCTCTTAAATCTGTACTCAGTGTAACTGTTCTACTGAAATGGGTTTGAGAATAATCACACGCTTCAAGGTAGGCACTCAGAAATACTGAAGTGAGTCAGAAAGAGGAAAGTGCAAGTGCTGTCACCAAATGCTATGCTTTCTGCCAGCCATGACCTGTTTGTTGTTTGGATGATGATCCTTGGCAGATAAACCTGGTGTGGAAAGGTCTGATCCCATACAGGCAGGGAGAGTATTGATGAACGCCTGATCTGGCACCAGGAGGCCATTATCACTGGTGGGGGACTCATGCTGTGAAAGCATGAGGACTGGTATATGGCTAGAGTTTGGTGCAGATGGATGAAAGCCAAATGGGACAGACAGGCACACTAGAGAGGGAGGGAGGCATCTAAAACCTATGTCTATTTGCTGTGCACAAGCCCATGTAGGTCCTATGTGTAAAATGGCAGCAGACACCTATGTTTAAGGACCTGCACCCCAACCTTCCTGGATCTCCCAGTTTCCTTTAACCTCAGGTGATATCCTGAGGTTATCCTGTTACCCCATCTCTGGGCGTAGGTGACCTTCTCAAAAACTCTCTCTCACTTTGGCTGCACACTGTGACTGTCCCTGCTCTGTTTACATTAACATTTTGGCAGTCGATCAAGTCTCTTCCTAAGGCAATAGCTGTCAGGACAGCTATTGGGGTGCATCTGAAAGCATTGCATTCAGAACACTTCACAAGGTGTTGTTACGAGCTGTTTGCTGTCACAAAGCACAGCATTTGAGCAAGGCATGAACTCTTCTGTGGAAACCTGGGATGAATTATTGAGACACAGAGATGCCAATACAAAAGACATGCAAGGCACAGTCAAAATCTGAGGGTCTGAACAGTCACTGCAGAACTGTGTTTACTTTTCAGTGAGCTTGTGTGTATCCACAGACTGTGTAAGGGGGCTTTACAGTACAGTGAGATCTCCATCACAGCTCTTGTTGTGTCTCCTGTCTCAGACTTACAGACAGGGATGAGACCTGCTGTGTGGACATCACAGCTCAGGACAGTTTTGTGTACAGTTTCCTAGGATATTGCACTGGCTAAGGCATCCTTTGGTGCACTTGCCTTGCATTCATTTTTACTCTGTTGTCCTGGAGGAAATATGTCATGAGATGGGTTCAAATGTATAGGTGGATCTCCAAGAAATGAAAGTAGGCAAGAAAGTCACTATGTGACCTATTCCAGTAGTTTCAGTACCTAGGAGAGCTTGAATATGGGGTTTCAAATCCTAAGGAAAGGCTGGCAGAAGGTGCTCTAAAACTGAAATTGGGGATGAGCTAGTATTGCCCTCCATCTGCCTACAGGCACATGGGCCCTCACTGAAAGCTCCTCGGTGCAGCAGATGGGTATTAACCCAGGCTCAGAGAGCCGGGGATGAAGGTAGTGCATCTGTCTGGAGATGGAGATGAGCTGCAGTCAGTTCTTTGGAATCTGATGTGTGATAGAAGACCTGCTACTGTGATGACTCAGCTGTGATCAAATTCTGAGCTTGTGAAAGGAAGTAATTCAACCCCAAGACAAATTCTTGCATTTAGAATCTTGCTTTCTCACTAATTTTGAATGAAAAATTGAAATCTGAATGCATAAACAAAAGCTAGAATAAAAATCCAGAGAAAGAGAAAAATGTACCCCACTACATAGAATCCACCCTGTAACAGCATTTCTGACTTAAGAAATGCCTGCAATGTAACAATGAAAGGGAAATGAGAAGGCTGAAAATAAATTGAGAGTTGGACTTCAATTTCCCACTTTGATTTTAAGTCATTCCAATATCATTCTTTTGAAATTTTGCATCAGAATTGATACATTCCCATTAAAAAATGAAACTTCAGGGAAATAAATTTGTCATCTGTTTCAAAAATAGTGGAGAAAATCACAGTCTTTAGTTGGTAATAAGTGATAACAAAGAGTTCTCACCAATATGGTCTTCAAACTTGCATTTAAAAATACTGCATGGATGAAACAAACTCTTTGGGAGGAACTGATTTGCATTGAGCAAATTCCTGCTCTTGCCAGCTGAAGCCATAATTTGGGTCAGATGTCTGGGCAATTCACAGCTGGGAATAGATGAAGAATTGTTGAGATTTGCTTTGAAACACATGATGGGGTGAATTTCAATTGTCAAATTCTTATAAAGCTGAAGCAGGCTAGGTTCCTGCTGACTAGATATTCACGACAAATAGCTAGCAGCAGAAGAATGGAAAAAATGAGTGGCAAAATGCAAACCAGGGAATATAGCAAAAGCTTGAACAGGAAGCCCAGTCCTTGAGAAACATTTTGACTCGCAGAGTATGAGCCTATCTTCAGTGGGATCTGTTGCCTCCACACTGTAGGCCGTGGGCACTTTCAGAGCAGCAAGGGTTTTACTTTGTAATGCATGAGGAGCATGTTGTCATTCCTTGAGGCAGTGCTGTTCCCATGCTAAAAAGAGAAACACAAATGATTAGAGACACTCTGGAGCCTGCAATTAAGAGATGGACAGCCTTTGCTGGAATGTGTGGTGACAGCTGAGTGTTTCTTGATTTTGTAATTGTCTGTGATTTTCCAAGGCACCTCGAATGGTTAGGTAACCCACTTCTCACCGGCATCCACTGGGACTACGGCACATTGCTTTCCTATGCTCCTTTCAACACTGCCAATAGTGATGATCAGAAAAAGGCAATTCATTTTCTGAGGAGGAGAGAACTGGTTTCCTTCAGACATGGGAAGGAACATTGACTTCAAAATATTCTCATCGAAGAGGGGTAAAGCCACATGTGTCTAGACCAGCTCGGCTCCCAGTGTGCCCTGATACAGGAGCCCCCAGTATCCACTGCCCAGAACAGAGGGCTGTGGTCACTGCATTATCCCACATCTGTCCCTGCACCTCAGCCCTGGGCAGCCCTGGGACCCCACAACCCCCTGGAAAGGTCACTCGTTGAGAGGCTCTCAGGGAAGGAGTCCACAAGGTTGCCACCAGAGCCTGTATGTTGGAGGTACATGTGAGTCAGTGCGCTGAACAGCAGGAATACAAAGCTGAAGCACATCAACACCTCACCCCACACAGGTATCCCTGCTGGACACAGGTCAGACTTCCTCAGAGTTTGCTAAGAATCCAAAAGAAAATATTTTGGAAAGCTCTGTGATTCCAGAAACAAACAGAAGCTGTACAGTCATGCTGTGTTTAACATCTGCCAGAGCTAGGAAGGCTTGTTGAGCCTTACTTCAGCTTCCTACCGTGCACACCCCAGTAACTACTGCAGTTAGAAAAATTAAGCCTCTGTGTGAGGAGGAGCTTGTTTGACGTTTGACTTGCAACAGTAACTGTCAGGTGCCAGTTTCCCAAAAAAGGACAATTTCTTTGACACTTTTCAAATGAGCAAATAGCATAGAAAAACACAAAATGAAACCCTATTTGGTCCATACTAGCAGTGCTATGGTAAGAAAAGAGTCTGCACAAACCCACAGTAAACTCAAGTTTATTTTCCAAAGTAAAACCCACTATTACTCTCCACTGTTACATAAAACAAATAAATTCTTCCCTGAAATTGCAGTTAAATTTAGAAGACATTTGAAATCTGAAACAAAAACAATTTAATTACTTCTTTGGCACAACAGTCCTGGTTTTCATCCAGCTCTTATTATCTTGTGAACCTTTCTGCTGCACCCTTCCTTTACTGCCAAATCTGCTTTTCTTTCTTCCACGAAGAAAAATGCAGGAATGTGGTGATGCTTCACTTGCTTGCTTGTACTACTGACAGAAAGGGAAATTCAGTGACACTATAGCTGAGTATATGTAGAATTTTGCCTTTAGGAAACGAAGAGAAAGCTTTGAACATAACTGTACTACCAGAGGCGCTTAGACCTGCCGTAATTTCTTCTTACTAAGTTTTGCACCTAGAAAGAGAAAATGATTATTTGCCAACTGACCTACGTTTGAAAATTCATATATCAATGGTAATATATTGATCTTGAATGTTTTTAGTGGACTTTTGTGCTCTCTCAAAGGCTAAAAACATGAACTCAGCAGCCCACACTGGCTGAAGTTAATCAATACAGTAACATATTATAGAATTGGCTGCTGTGTTTTTAAAACCTAATTTTGGTAATGTAGAATTATTTTTCAATGCCAACATCTACGTTGTTTTTTACATAGAATCCTGGTAAGGAACTGTTGTTAAAGAACATAGCTGAGAATAGCTGCTGTCCAAGCGAAGAAACACATGTATATAAATTATCTTCTTAGCATCTTTCATCTTTTCATCTAGATTCAAAACACGTGAAAAAAAAATCTCTTTTTTTATCTAAAAGGAGAGGTGCAGAACAAGATGAAGATAAGATGGAGTGTGTGAAAGTACAAAAAAAGGTGTTAAAACTGAAACAAACTAAACAGGGAATGTCATACAGCAGCCAGCCTGAGACAGAGCTGTACAAATAATTGATTCGTGGCTTCTCTTCTTCAACAGAACAAAACCTGGGCAGAATAGGATTAATCTCTTTTTTAAGCTTGAGTGTTATATTATACTTTGTAGATTTCAGCAGGTTCAGTATTAATATTATTTTTTTCAGATTTTAAATTAAAACATTATTTTGAAATGCGTGATTGGTTCCTATTGACTGATTTTTTCACTTCATTTGCTTCTCTAGTGTCAAAATGTTGAACTGAACCTGAAAACATGTTTCCAGATTCCTCTTCCTGAGTTGCTTTAAGCTACATGGTCTACAAAGTACTGGAACAGTCTCTGATGCCAAGATGTTTCAAAACTTGGTTGCATAAATTTTGCATCCCCCCCCAGCACACCTTTCCGCAGCCCCATATTGTAGACATTAAACGTTATGTTGATAGTACTGTTATTTTAAGTGCTCTGATTTTATCTGCTCTCAGGGTGATAGGCTTTTCAGTAAGTGGAAATCTGAGAAAAACATCTTCTGAGCTACAGTACCAATCACTGAAGAATGACCATGAGTTCTGGAAATGGGAAAGAGAAATGGAAACATGATAGGGGATGGATTGAAGCATTCGAGAAACTTCTGCCTTGTGTTACCAATGCATATTGTGGTTTAGAACTCTCTAAAGGCAAATGCCTGCTCACTGGGTGGCAGAATAGCAGAAAGCAGTTCCTAGCAAAGTACAGAAGGGAAGGAGATGGGACTGCTTAGTGCCTCCATCAGCTGGGCAAGTGTGTGGAGACACTTTTATCTTCAAAAACAGGTTGCAGGGGCATTTAATCTGGTGAATGCCTCTACATGCATCAATTCATAAAAAGCCTCCAACCCTTTAAATGAGCTTTAATAGATATTTGTGGCACACTATTGATTTTGGAGCTGCTGTACATGTGTTTTTAATATGCTATGGTATTGGAATTGAATATGACTTCCTGTGACATTGAAAACTTGACTGTCCATCCCAAAAGACATCCACATGTTTGACGAAGAAGTGCTCTTCAATAAAACTTTTAACCAAGAACATATGCTCAATAAACAAAAAAGCTTTTATTGATTTCATAAATAGCAAGACAATGTCAACCCTGAGCCAAGCAAACTACTGCACAGCTTACTAAAGTACTATGGTACGTGTGTAATGGAGAATGGTGGTTATATGACAGGGAGACCATGACTGGTCTCCTTGTCTTGGGGCTGCACCAGTGTGACTGCTGTCTCTGGCCACAGCTGTACACGAACTGCAAAGGATTCCCTGCATGGGAAAAACAGCTATGGAGGAACGGGAACAAAAGGGTGCTGTGATCATGTTCTGCATCTTTTCTTCATGTCCTGTTCCTTGCACAGTCGCTGCATAGATATTCTCTTGACAGCTTTTCAATCATCCTGCAGTTCTTATGGTTCTCATCCTTTAGCATGAATCTTGTCTTCCAGTCTTTTAGTCATGTTTACCATCTCCTGGGAATGACTCATGAGATCAAGTATTTCTGTATAGGCCATGCCCAGGCAGGGGTTACCAGAACAGAGAAACCACACAGTTACATGACATGACAATGTTACTCAACTGCCAGCATAGAGAAAATGTTATTTTCTCTTAATTTTTGTCAGTTTGAGAATTTAATTTCTTTTGCTTTTTGCCATTGTGGGGACTGCCTGAAAATGGAAAGGCATTTTTCCGGTTAAATCTCCTGGCAAACTTCTTGTACCATTGTTATGTGTCCTAAATTACTCTCCTTTGTCAGATGAGTTCTTCTGGAGATTTTCTGATTATGATGATTTGATGGCATTATCCTTATTTTTCTGTACAGATCTAATGCAGTTCACTGGTTTTGTCGCAGCCCCCAGTACATTTCAGGAGTGGGGTTTTTCCCACATACACTTTACTGCTCTTGATATTTTTAAGTGTTCTGTGATTGCAGAGGAGAGGATAATGGGGAGGCATGTTTCCATGGAAAGACTCTTCAATAAGTTGTTATGAGAGAGTCTCATCCTCCATAAGTTCCTCTGTGAGCTCTTTGGCATATGCCAATAACACTCAAAGAAAAGTGGAACGTTCAACCCAGGCTGTGCCAGAACAATGGGATTAGGCATGCCAAGCCTAGTACGAGCTAAGGCCTTGTGGGAATGGCAGAGGCAGGAATAACTGCAGTAGCAGTTGCTCAAGCTTGGATATAGATCAGCATGACATTTTTGCATATTTTACTCTCAACTCCTAAGAAAGGTTCAAAGTTCTTTCCAACTATTTTGAGAAAAAATAAGGGTTAAATTGGTAAAAAAAGAGGACAGAAATAAACAATCCACTGTTACTACTGTTCCTTTTTCATTGCCTGTAATGCTTCAGCAGTATTTCTTCTCCATTCAAATGTTCATATAACACAGATGAAGAAAACCAATTTGCCTAAGTAAAGTAAAATGAGCATAGTGAAAAAAAGGGATCAACAGACCCAGCTTGTTTCCATTATTCCCGAAGCCATTATAAACAGTACTGATAATACTGCCTCTGCTCAAAGCTGCTGACACTCCCCTATTTTCTTTCTTCCTGTGTTTTCCCTGCTTGGTATCTGCCTAAGAGTGATTGAAAGAACAGATGAAATGTTCAGCCCTTTTGGGGACATCACTCATATGGGAAAAACAATGCATTTTCATCTACTTTTAGGAAACCCAAAATATTTTACCTAAAATACAGTAACTTAAAGTAAAACAATTTAAAAACTCGTTCAAAGAAAGATACCAGCCTTGCTGAAGATGAGGCAAAGAGAAAGTTAATGTCTTCCCTCACAGAAAATTCATAAAACTTGTTCATTAGAGAAAAAAAGCTCCATGTTTTAGAGTCAGATGTTTTCACTTGGCAGCAATTTAACCAGGTGCTAATCCCCACTGAAATATAGTGAAATGTGCCCAAAGCTCACATTTTAGATGACTTAAAGACTTTAGATGACTAATAGTTTCTCTGGTCTTTAGAAACTTCTTAAAATTTGTGGGTAATTCTCCAGACACCTTTCTGTAATGGGTATGGCCTAGTCCCTCCCAGCAGGCTGAATGCACTTGATCTCCATCCACCAAATAGCTGAACAGCCTCCATCCGATGGCTGAAATTAGGTAGGATCTTTCTCACGGAGTTTCCCAAACTTCTGTGGTTTGTGACAGCTGTGTGGGTGCCTCCATCCCTCCTCAGCAGGCAGCAGGTCAGCACTGAAAGCAATCTGCTACTAGTAGCTCTAGTTCCACCAGCTCAAGCAACAAAGGCACTTTCAGTTACTGCAGCTCTTTAGATCCAAATTGTGCTCACTGCCTTTGCAGCAGCTCAGGTAGCTCCACATGAAAACATTTGTCTTTTTCAGTGTTCAGGTTAAAGCATGAGGTTTAAATCACATTTTCTTCCTGAAGGCTTCCAATCATACTCTTTTAATTCCGGAGTCATGAACTGGTTAGGGTTCATATTCTATACTATGTGCAGATCAGTTCTCATTCAGTTCCTAATGTAACCAGAGCTATCTATTAGCTATGTGCATTAACTCAGCTGCAGCTGACATATTTAGTCAGACAGCAGACTAGTGACTTAGCAGCCCTTCTGTGCCTGTCCAAGAAAAGTAGGTGTTTCTGTACACAGTTCTGTCTTATAGCAAGGAAAAAGCATGATTTCACACCAAATCAGCACAGCAAGTCCACTGGTCAGACAGCCACTCACCTAATAATAGTAAACAGATGAATTCAATGGTATTAATGGGATTTATATTAAAAGCGTCACTTAGAAACACACATTTACAATTTCATGTATGCTGAATTACCTGTGTATTTGTAAAAACACGTGCTACTTTGATATATAATATGGAAATACAAAATGTTTTCCTACAAGAAACTAAAATTTGTCCCATATTCTTCCTGGCTGCATGTGCTAGTTTAAGTGTTTTTTCTAGTTTTAGAAATATAATTTCAGTCCATTTGAATTCATATTCCACTTGTTATTGCAATTAGATATTTTGTAGAGTTTCTATTAAGCTGTAAGTAGACATTTGCTAAGTTTCAAAAGTGTAGGAGTTCTATTTCTTACTAATATATAGAACTAAGTTATGGGACTTGGCATATAGCTTAATCCAGGCAAGGTTGCTTCTCCCCTGTCACTCACACCAAATGTTCTGTTTGTTCTTTTTCCCTATGTAGGTCAGCACTTCAGCTATAGCTGTCCTTTAATTCCGCCAGAATCATGTTGATCTAATTCTAATTCTCTTAATAAAAGCCATAGATTTTGATTTTAGCTCTAGTGAATGATAGTAATACTTCTAACTTGAACAAATACATGTGGATCTTCAAGAGAACAGCAAATGCCACATTTCTGAAACAGAGCCTGAATTCAAGTATTCCTAAATAGCAAGTCCCTGTCTCCAACCATGGAGGAGTTACAACTTAAAGCAGATGTTGCCAGAATACTCCTAAGAGGTCACAACCTCTTCTTTTCCCCTGGCCCCTGCCAAGTCTCAGTGGGCTGTTGAGCTGCGTTGGATTTGGACCAACAGTAGCTCATAGATTTTAGTGTTCAAGAAACCCATAGTCCTTGAATATAGAACACACCAGCCTTCTTACAAACCAGAAAATCACGACTTGAGTGCTGTAATTGCCATTTCACAAACCACAGACTGAGGGAAAAACTGACTGAAAAACTTGCTCAAAACTACCTGGGGAATTTCTGGCAGATCTGAGAAGTGAATGCAGATCCCCCAAGTGCTGAGTAAAATAATGAACCATTCTTTCTCTTGCTAAATTTCTATTGTTTGCTCAAGCATGTACTTAGGGCAACAGCAAAATCTGAAGAAACAATATGAGAAAACACATGTGCCCAGGGTCTCCTTTGAATGGTACTAATTGACTCTAACACAAAATGGTAGCCAATGACTAGTATAATATTCCCTTGATATCTAAGAACAGACTTACATCCAACTTTTCTGCAGCCAAGATGAGTCTTTCCAAATGATCTCAATGAATTTTTGGTGAGTCTATGGGCACCAGCTACATCATGTCACCTGGTAACCCTGTACCAAGCCCTTTACACCAGGTACTTCAAACATTCTGCTTGAATCCACAAATGCATTTAATCATATGTTCAGTACACAGATGCTCTGGAACCACACCACACACCTTTTCTTTCTCACAGATCTAGCAGCCGCTGCTCTCTGCTCAATCCATGATCAACACTCCTCATGTCTCCCTTCCAGTTCCTGTTGGCACTTCAGATGCTGGGCTGTAGATCTTCAGCTGAAATGACAGAAATCTATTTGAATTTTCTAGATTTTTCTGTAAAGGTAACACAAGGATCTGGGTGCCTTTTATTATCCAGATGGTGTGCACCCAGATTCTTACTGTAACTGCCAGACACAGTTGATTCTTATTCTGCATAATACTTTCCTGAGGGTCTATCCCCTGCCTATCATATTGGCAAAAATGAAAGTGAGTAGAAATTGGCAAATAGTGATTCTCCAGCCAGGCTTTCAGAAGTCACAACACAGCAACATGTGGTGTTCTGTTATCAGATCAGTGCCAAATAGTAAATGAATGAAAATTAAAACAAACTGTGAGGATAAGAAAATACACCAAGAAACAATTAGAGGTACAATCAAGGACATCAGCTTCTATCAGACTAAGCAAAACAAGACTTTTATCCAGCTTCCACGTGGCACAATCTTTATTGTCACCACTGCCCTATTTAAATTAAACACAGATTATTTACAAGTATGTATACAACCATAGGCATGCAACAATCCACTTGAGTACTTGATCACAAAAACTTCCTTAAATAATCTAATATCATATTATCTTTACTGTTGCTGCAAATCTAATGGAACCATTCAATGGAGTATATGAAAAGGTGAGCTCTAGAGGCTGGGCTGGGAAGTGTATGTTTTGGTAGTTGCATTGGTAGCTTTGTGCCTCTATTTGCTTTCTCTGGCTTCTGCAAGAGAATCTCATCCATGATCTGCATGACAGGTGAAGGTGGCTGCATGTCATTAACATGTCACACTGCTCTGGAGAGCACTTTATTTCGGGGCTGTATCCTGACTTCTGGAATAGCCAAGGAAGAGAGCAATGCTTCTGGTAGGGGCAGTAGAGCTTCAGAAGCTCATGCTCCTGACCAGAACAGAAGTGGATTTAACAGATCCAGCTATGGCTTCTTCTTGTTTATCTTAGATTCATTCATTTCAATTCACCTAATTCACCTTATCTGAGTACCTAACAGAGGCTACTTTATATTATCCAACCACTTATGTATTGAACTCAGTAATTAAACTCACATGAAGTAAAATTCCTGGAAACAGAGCCAATTTTACCTGAAAAGCATTGAGCAATGGAGAATCAACTGCTTCTTTCTGAAAGTTTATTCTAGGATAATTATCTCCAGCTTTAAAAATCTATGACTTTTTAAATGAGGTTGTCTGGCTTTTAATTCTAGGTACTGGTTTTTGTCGCACATATTTCTCTGAAGTTAAAGAATCATTTAGCACCAAGTACTTTACCCTTCTGGAGGTACTTTTATGCATGTAAAGTCACTTCTCAACCTTAAAATCCAAGTATTTTAATATTAAAGTATTACTGTATGATTGTTTTCTTTTTCAGTCTTAGAGTAATGTCATAGCTCATTTCAGCACTTCTGGAAACATTCTTTGCAATAATATTAATGGAAATTTTGAAACAATTTCCCCGTAACTGGCACCATCACCTGTAAATACCATATGGATTCAAAAGTACCAAGAATAACTGAGAGGAGGGTGGAAAGAGTAGAGAAGGTGAAACCAGAACTTTGCTCTGTTTCATGTGAGGTCAGGATAAGAAGGTCCCATTCCTCATTCAAGGCATCCCATTAGGTCTCACCAAGAGAAAGCAGATTTATTTGAAGCAGTTGTTTACATTTGCTGTAGAGAAACAAGTGAGGTGCTGATCTCACATAGTTTGTGAAGACCAAACTTGCAAAAGATGGTAGAAAGCCAAAAATCAGCAAGGAGCTATCCTTCCACGTAGAAGGGAGGACACCCAGGTTCCAAGAGTCAACTTAACAGATGGGGCCTCAGTGGCTCTGCAGAAGCTGAGACTGGGATGACACACACCCATAGTTACTCTCCTTGCTCAGACACATGGTTCAAGGAGAAACTTCTCTTTCACTATTTGCACTCTGCTGATGTGATTTACTAAATTGTGGCTTGTCCTGCCTCTTTAAAAACATAGCAAGCAATAGCGTATTGATTTTGTGATTATCCAATTTGGTTTAGAAACTGTTAATGGCTTCAGACTGTTGTGAAAAACCTATTTTTTTATTAAAAATAAATACACTCTGGCAACCTTTGGCTGCATGTACTGTGCTGAATTGGGTGGTGCCATGGATGGCACTATTGGGCAACTGTTTAATTGCTAGAATGATCCTTGGCACAGTTTTGGCTTAAACCAAATAGCTCTCAGCTAGGTTTATAATGCATCCTTTGGCAGTTAGTGTTGGCAAGGGTCGTTCCCTATTATCAGTTTGCATGCAAAATAGGTGCAGGAGGCTGCAGACTGCCTGGAGTGTCAACACTGAAAGGTATGACCTGTTCCATTCCTCTTAGTGGGACAGGTTAGACTCCAAGCTATACTTTAAGATTGCAATTCACAAGCCAGCATTCTCTGCTGCTTCGGTGGTGGTTGTTTGGTCCTGATTTAGATGAGACTTACGCAATCGCCCAAACTCACACCAGCGATACAGCATTATCACCTTAGTTTTATTGCAACTTTTACTTTGAGTGTTGTCATAATGCCCTAAATAGCAGGATCAAGAGACTACACGAAGATGCTAGCTTCATTCAAGTCTTGGAATTCTGGCAGAGTAAACAACTGAAAATGGAAAGCAAAATAACATGACAGACAAGCAGCTTTTACGTATAAATGTGATTATATATACTGTGATTATAATCACAAAATGAAAATGCACTGAAAGCACAAGTAAACCTATCCACTTACTGAACTGAATGTTAGCAACATTCAAATAGTAAATGGTTTGCTTGGTAACTTCCTTACCTCAGTTTAAAATAAATTGCCACAGAATTTAACAGAATCACAAAAGAGCTGAGTTTGGAAGGGACTTCTGGAGGTCATCTTGTCCAACCACCTTCCTTAAGCAGGATCACCTAAAGCAGGCTGCCCACGATTGTGTACAGACAGCTTTTGACTAAGAAGAGATATCTCCACAACCTTTCTGGGCAACCTGTGCCAGTGCTCAGCCACCCTCACATCAGTTCTTGATCTTCAGATGGAACACCCTGTGTTCCAGTGTGTGCCCATTTCCCCTGGTCCTGCACTGGGCACCACTGGAAAGTGCCTGACTTTGTCTTCTTTGCATCCTTCCTTAGATATCACATGCATTGATGAGATCACCTTGAGACTTCTTGATGCTGAAGGGTCCCATCTCTTGTCCCTTCTTCATAGGATAAGTGCTGTAGCCCCATCTTAGTGGCTCTTTGCTGGGCTCTGCCCACTAACCCCATTTCTCTTTGACCATGGGAAGCCCAGAACACAGCCCCTGAACACAGCTCAGATATGGTTCCACCAGTGCTGAGCAGAGGGGAAGGACCACCTCCCTCCACCTGCTAGCAACACTCCTCCTAACGCAGCCTGGGATACACATCAGCTTGCTCTGTTGCAAGGGTCCAATTGAGAACTGACTTGCCATAAAATACTGACAGGCAGAATACCAATACTGCTGCGCTATTATGGTTCTGACAGCTCAGGATACTCTACAATAGAAACAGATGACCATATAGAGATATTAATGACAATGGTCTTGTGCATCACACTGAATGCAGCCAAGCAGCCCATCCTGGTTTTCTGTGAGTAATGGCTCAGGTTTGTCTCAGGCTTTCTATGGTCTCTGTGGTTTTCTAACATCTGAGGGTTGCTGCAGTTCAGACTCCATCTGTGGAGTGTGCTTAGATATGGGGAACTTTCAGGAGGCAATTTGGATGCTGGCGTAGCTCAGAGAAGCCGAAGTGGGACTACTGCCTCAGTGCAGTGCAAGCAGGCTGAATGAAACAGTGCAGCTAGCTAGGAAGGTGGATGCTTCTTGGTGAGAAAGGAAAGCTTCCCATGCCTCCCAGTTATACAAAACAATTGTTAGGTATTTAGCAATCCACAGACCTAAGGTATTTATCAGATTTCCTGTTTCTCAACTTACCAACCATCCTAAGAGCTCAGAACAGAAAGTCTCTCTAATTAACATGGTTGGAAACAAATGCTAAACAGATAACTGAGGTATAAATATGTATCTACAGGACCTGGGTACTCAGAATTTACTACCCAGACCGCTCTATATAAGGATGACAGCCCTATTATGTCCATGTCCTGTCCCCTTCCTGGACTATCAATTCCTATGGAAGAGAAACCCAGTTGCATCAGCTGGAAGATGTGGCACGCTTCAGGCAGGCCCCTGATTTTCACAGGAAAGGGCCTAAAAGCTCCAAGGAAGGCATCTGCCCTGCAGGCCAGCATAGCTGGAGTTCCTGGGGCTCAGACCACCCATGCCACTGAGTCGTGGGCTGGGCAGGCATCAACAGCGGCACAGCGGCAACCCCTACTGCTGAGATACAGGCAGGGAAAGGCAGGAGCACAGCAGCTGCTCTACCTCGTTTGTTACTTCCATACCTGGCAGGTAGGGGGAAAAAGTACCAAAAATCATTAGCGATGCCTGGCATTTCCTATTGTTAGGCCCCATCTTACACTGTTCATAACTTCGCCAGCTCTAACCATAGCGTCTGCAGCTCTCCAGTTTGATGTCTGCTCAAATGTTTTTGTGAAAGGTCAGCCAACAATTCAACTGTTTCTGAAAAGAAAGTAACCAACCACGTTAAAATAATAGTGACATTTGCTTCAGCTGCTCTAGCACCCCCAAGCTTTGGAGCATTCACAAGTAATTTGTCAGGAGGTGGCCTTCCCATCTGCCACACGCTAAGCGAGAAGTCTTTGGAAATACGTGGTTTACGATGATTTTGAGAAACATGTTTGCATTGACAGCTAATTTCCCAAGAGAAACTGTCTGCAACGACTATGTCCCAGCTTCTGGTGAGCACAGAAACTGCAGTTCTGCGCTGCGCTGCGTGGACTCGGGGCTTTACACCAGGCACCAGAGGAGGAAGATTCTCTTGTGCTCCTCAAGCTCCCCCTGCTTTTCATTCTGGGACTCTCTGGACGAGCTTCAACGAACCAGTTAACTTCAGTGTGTTTCCTCATCTTGTAACGTTCAGTGGCGAAGATGTTTTAATGCTAACAAATGGAGTGGGGGGAGCAGTGTGGGTGTAAAGGTATCTTCCTCCTCAGCTGAAAAAACTGCGTTCTCAGGGGTCAGATATGAAAAACTGACAACACAGCAACAATGTCACTTGATAAAATGAGGTTAATTAAAGGAGAGAATTAATCCAATCTCGTGGCTGATTTATGTAAATGATGTTCAAAGAAATCTGAAGTGAAAGGAAGGCCAGCCTTAAAACATTAAGTGTCTATTGTTCTGGGGCTTTTGTCTGTGATAGTTTTTATATTCACCCCAGCAATGGTGAAACCCGCTATTAAAAATAACTTGCCGCAAAACTCTGTGTGCACTAGGTTAAAGTTATTCCTGCAAGAGGTTTATTCCTCCTTCTTTGTGTAAAACACACTACAGCTCTCTACCCTGTCTTCCTCAAAACCTATTCTAACACATCCGTCAGCGCTAGGAGTACAAACAACAGCAGCAGCTCACTTGTTAAATTTCATGAGTCAAATTAATGCACACTTCTGCAGTTCTAATTGCTTTTTACAGTTTCTTGCACACGGCACAGGACAAGACTTTAAAATGCAGTTCTACCAACCATGTGTTTGGTTCCTCCCCTTTGTAATGCAATCTTTGACTGAAGGAAAATGAAGAGAATTTTCTCCCTTTTTAAAATGTTTTTAATTTCACCTGCTGGATCTGACATGTCATGCGACTCCTTACGTCACCAGATGACACTTCCTGCTCAGTAGTAAAATACTGCTGTGACTGAGAAGGAAATGTCTGTATCAGGTTATTAACTCTGTGCCCTTGTGGCATTAAAAATTATATGAGGACAGCACAATAGGAAATGAAACACAAGGAAATGAACTGATTTTTATTCAGCACCGGATGCATATGATGTAAAACAAAGTGTCAACAGCAGCTGACGACTCCATGACTAGAGATGGGCTAGATGACTTCAGTTGAGCTGCATTCATGTCAGAACTGGAGAAAGATTTGCTCAAAATAGCAGCAATGCACATATAACTTCTGGGAGATCTAAGGAACTATCTCATGCAACTGTTCATCTTATTGAGTGTTCTCATTCAGAACTTACTCCTGCAGCCCTCCCTAAAGGTTATAGATGTGCAATCGCAAGGGCTGTATATCTGTACATCTACTGATACTCTCTACACCCAAGATCCAGGTCCTCTGGGTGAAAGTGGCAAACCACTTCCTCCACTGCGCTCTGATTCTGGTTTAGGGGAGCTCTCTCGGATAAGAAGTTTCTCTGGACTGCAGAAAGTCAACCAAATAGAGCCATGCTATTCTCACCCAGAGCAGAGACATACACTGTGGGATCAGGGGAGGCACAGGCATGTCAGATGGCAGCAGGCTATGATTTGGGAATGCTACACTCCAGCCATTCTGGAGTTCTGCACTGGACCTTGCTGACTCTTGGTTGTCTCCTGAACTCAGGGAAGAGACCTGCAGCAGTACAAAACCAACGTGACTTCTGCCTATAACTTTCTTCTGAAAAACCTCATAAGTGCACAGACCTCTAGACTGTGGTCCACAGTTTTTCTCCAGATGATTCCTATTGATATATTTATGCCTCTGGCATGCCTCATTTTGTGCCTCTATATTTGGTACAATTCAATTCGTCAGAAGAGTTGGATTTTTCTCTTCAAAAATAAAACAAGCCAAGAGTTCTCAAGTCTTATCAGATATGCAAACAGGGCTTAGACTGTACATTTTTCCCCTCTCCCTTCAAACTCATCAGGCCTGCAAACAAAGTATTTTTTTTCCAGCAAATACTCCCACTGAATTACTTACTTTTGAGACATAAAAAAGCATTTGGAGTATC
>JAOEHX010054131.1:42737-54464 GCA_025448015.1 Bolborhynchus lineola
GAGGGGCTGCGCCCTCTGACGGGCCCGGGCGATGGGAGGCAGCGCGGCGGGGCGGGGTGACCGCACCGGCTCTAATAAGGCCGGGGCTGGCGCCGGCCAAGGGCTGTTCGCCTCGGTGCCCCCTCCAGCCCCCGAGTATGCAGTGCTTTCCCAGCCTGGTGCTGGCGCTCAGCTCGCTGCTGGGCGCCCTGGCGCTGCTGCAGCTCTCGCTGTACCTCCGCGTACCGTCCCGCTACGGGAAGCACGAGGAGCGGCTGTGCCGGCCGCGGGGCCGGGTACCGGCGCGCTGCGCCTGGTTCCTGCAGGAGCTGCCCTCCTTCCTGGTACCCGCGCTGCTGCTGGCGCTGCGCAGCCCGCCCCGCCTCGAGCCGCTCGGCTGCCGCCTCCTCTGCTGCCTCTTCTGCTGGCACTACTTCTACAGGTACCGCCGCCGGGCACCGCTCCCGATTCCCCCCCTCCGAGGCCCCCCCTCGCCAGCGGCGCCGCCCGGAGCCGCCCGCCGCTGCTCCCGGGGAGGGATTGCGGCGGACGCGAAGCGCTGCGGCCTCCCCTCGGGAAACGGGGGAAATAAAGATGCAAGGAGAGCTGCGGGAACGGGAGCAGCCGGGGCCGGGTGGGCGCTGGGGCCGGCGCAGGTCTTGGTTGCAGCATCGCTCGCTCCCTTCTCTGTGCCAGACGCGGGCGGTCCCCCGAGTGATCGCCAGCGGGAGGGCGCGGGAGCAGCTAATCAGCGCCCCCGGGCTTCCATCGAAAGGTAGGGGCCGGTCGGGTGGGCATCTCTTCCCGTCCTGGCCACCGAGGGAAGGAGCAGGTGGTACTCGGATGCTGGAAGCAGGGGAGAGCATGTATGCTTTGGGGGTTTATCTTACGACAAGCAAACAAACAAAACAAAGAAAACAAATAGAATGAGGTTTCGCTAAGCGGGAGCAAAGTTTTGGATGAAGCAAATTCAAATGTTATGTAAAGGGACACGCAAAGTGCTTACTGCGGCTGGAGGAGCGCAGCGCCGGCAGCGCCTGGAGCAGAGCCGGCCGCCCAAGCAAGCCGTGGGAGCACGCGTGAGGATGGCCCGAATGCAAAACCACGACAGCAGTGAAAGAGCAAGCGCCGAGTGAGCCGTATTGCTGTGCGCTGAGCACAGGAAAAAGCAAAGTCAATGCAGCCTTTCTGTTCCACAACACAAAAGTTGGTTCTTTATGCTCAATTCATCATTCTCACTTCACTACCAAAGTACCGATTTATCTTTTTTTTTTTCTTTTTGAGAAACTTTGTCATATCAGATGTCAGTGAATGCTGTAACTCTAATTAGTTCTGTATTCACTAATCAGGACCGCAAAGAAAAAGTAATTTTGACCCACTGTTGGTGATAGCTTTGAAGTGACATAGCTCTGCAATTTGTCACCTGGTTCTGCACTCAGTGGGACTTGGCTGTGGAGTACATCACCAGAGTGTACCTTCTGACATATTCGGCTGAGTGTGTTTTGTCTTCTGCTCCAATCCAATTTTCTATTGAGTTCTTTCATAAGGAATTTGACTTTTGGTTTCCTGTTCATGGGGAAAAAATGACTTTTCATACAAGGCAAGTGCATGTGACTACTTTATGCCATTATGCATTAAAGAGCTATGTAACTTTTGAGGCAAATATTTTTCTGACTGAGTTAGCCAGTTTTTAATCCCTAATTCTATTTTAAAATAGAATCCCTAATTCTATTGTTAATTCTATTTTTGCTTCCTATCATTTTAAATATATAAATATAAATATTTTTGCTTCCTAGAAAACATTCATTTTATAATTCATCAGAAATTGTTATTTGCCACTCAACCAAAATCAATATATTGGAAATCCATCTGCAGTATTTCTGCAGACAGTTTAGGGATAGAAGCTGTAGGCTGTTGTAGATAAATTTGAAACAGAGAGTGGTTTAAGTGCTGAAACACTGTGTTAGGGATATATTTGTTATCACTAACATTATCTTTTCTTTGCTGCAAGAAGTTAGGTGGAGGATACCACCTACAACAAATTTGGCTCACAGAAAGCTGGAGGCATTAATTATATGTGGTTATACTAAATTGAATTTGATACCTTCTACTGTTCTCAAGAATTTCTGATCAGAAATCAATGAGCACTAGTGGATGACTGAAATAAATGTTTCCCTGCTGGTATGCATACGGCTTTTGAGTCAGTGGCTTCTTTTTCAACATTACTACTTGACTTAGTCAGAAGCACTGTGTTTTCATACACTTTATTTCTCAGATAATTTGGGGGGTCTTCTCATCTGTGGCTGGAGTATACTCATTCCCTTGTAAAAACAATAGCCCTCATTGTAACAAAGTCTGTATAGCAAACAAGTTTGTTTCTAATACTACATGTTGCTCCATTATTATAATTGCAGCATGAAGCCTCTTCTCATGAAACCATTCTGAGATTCTATTGAATCAGTTAATAATTGAAATATTGTATTGTTAGTACTGTATTGTTACGTGAAACAGCAATAAAAATCACAAATTAGGAGTTTTTCTGGGTGTCACCTGAAGCTATGGGGACAGGCAGGTTCTTTGAGGCATTCTTGGTAGAATGACCAATTGCCAAAGGGTTCTGTTATAATTGGACCTTTGTTACTACAAAAAATTTTTACAATTAGCATGGCTTATTGTGATCTACAATTTCTAGCAGTTAGCATAGATCACTTTCACACAGAATTTTTACCAATTAGCATAGCTTGAAGTTAAACATAATTCCTAACAATTTGCATGGCTTTCTTATTAACTAGAATTTTAATTTACCTGGAGTTCTTAAGTTACCTGAACCCTCTGCAGAATAATAACACGTGCATGACATACAAATTGTAATCTAAACTCAGACTTTACTTAAAAGAACATAAGTTCCTCACTCAGCCCTTGGAGGAAGAAGACAATGGTGGTGGAGGCATTCCTGACCACCAGTGGATCACAGTTTGCTGTCCAGCAGCAGAAGCCCACTTGTAGCTGCTGGATTTTACATTCAGTCTTTCATGTGCTGTTATGCTTCCCTTTTCCACAATGGGTGCCACCACAGCCTGGCAACAATACTGGTGGGCACATAGTCCTATTGCAGTTTGGAAGGGGAGCAGAAAGAAGGGGGATGTGATACATGATCATACCCTGCTTATGTATTATGGCTGTTTGCCTTATAAAATGGCATTGGGTTAGGAGTAGAGGTACTGTTCACACTGAGTTAGGGCATTTGATCAGCATATAGTGTTTGAAAAGAGATTTAGTACTTTCATAGAACAGCCTGACTTTATTTTGATATTTATTCAACCTATTATCTGTACCAGAAGTAATCAAACAACAGTTTAAAATATTTTCGTGATTAAACTGGACTGCGAGTAAAATGAGTAAAACATACAACTGATCAGTAATAAAATAATGTTTACTTGATGGATGTAGCCTACTGCAGATGTTCTGACTTTAAAATTTTGAAGTGAATAAAGCCGTTCCACTTTTCATTATAAATGTTTTGTTAATCTACTCCAGCTTGTACCAGTGATGATCTTCCATCTGTATTGAAGCATTCTTTTATGTTTGTGTGAAGTAGAGAAAAGTTTACTCATATCTTGTTGCATAACTAGTGAGTTCTTTCTCTCCACAGGGAAGCTTTTATTATCCCTAATTTTTTCTCACCTATTATACCAAACATGTATGTGGAAGGGAAGTTTTGCTTAGAAGTATGCTGAGAAGGACAAGATAGTCCATAATGGAGAAACATAGATTTTTTAAGGACTGCTGTGATAGCTGTTCTGCCTTCCTATGTGTTATGACCAGCTGTGCTGCCCCAGTAGCTTGTGCTTGTCTGAAGCATGTATTTCAGAGTAACTTCAGGTTTTGATCTGAAGACCCTAGAAGATGAAGAATCCACCATTTTCTATGGTGAATCCGCTGTTTTATTTGGTAGTGTAGTCTTCTGAACTCCTTTACTCTCACTTAAACGATGTGTTTGAAGTGTCTTGCTTGAATTTGACTAGCCTTAATTTTTCTCACAGTAGTGCTTGCTATTTCTCATTCTGTGTTAACCTAAAGCACTCCTTAGTATCCTTTAGTACTTTCTTACTATGATTTCACTTATACAGTAAACAGATCATCTTTCAATTTGCTTATTACAGAGATGTCAGGTCCTCCATCTGCACTAGTGTGATCCAGATAATATAGGAGCAAGTGATCATATTTCTGATGCATTAGCTGCTGTATGTGATATTATGTTCATGCCGAATTTATAGTTTTTATGGTGGATTTATGCCAGCTACAGGGAAACAGACATTACTGGATCTGACATAGAGCTAGAGTGATGCAGACACATGATACTTAATCCAGCATGAAGCTGGTCAGGATAAAATTACCTCTTTGTCATTCTAGGAACAGGTTTAAACTAGCACAATTAATTCGTACTGCTTTTTGACATGTGTCAAGTAGCTGCAATACTTTTTTTTTGATCTGACATATCTCCTGCAGGAACCAGATTTTAATGTTACTGAACCACAGCTGAAGGCCCTCAGTGCAAGTTATTTTCTTCTCTCAGCCCTCAGATAATTTATATGGCTTTTTTTCCTCTCCTCTTTTCCTATGTCAATTTCAAATTCAAGACACCGGCATTGGATGTAGAATACAATACCCAAATTGCAGTAGTATATCTCAAGACAGCATCGCCTTCCTGTTCCCATATGCTACTCCCTTGCTTACACAGACTGGAAGAGTGCTTTGTGCTTTGGAGTCACTCTTGGAAGCACTGTGTTTCCAGGCTACTTTGAGCACCCGAAGCTGGTGTAACCATGATTGTAACCAAGGTTACAATCTACCACTGCTTAGCAATGGTTGGTGTTTGTATGGCTGTATCTCTTAGATTTTAAAGTAATGCTTTCGTATGGGCTTAGTGTTCAGTAATACTGTCCTACCCACACTAATAGTCACCAGTTGTCTGTAATTTGTGCCTTGTGCCAGTTTTTAATAATAATGATTTACTGTGATGTCACCGAGGAATATGATGGAGTGTTGTAAGAACCACTCTAGTCTTCTTCTGGAAACTCCCTGGGTTAGTGCTGATGGCTCCTCATTGATAAGGACTTCGTGGGACCTCTCTGCTTGCCAAATGGAGCCTCATGAGCCAGGTCTGCAGGTGTGTGCTCCCAGACAGCCCACTGCTGAAAGACAAACGAGATGGTCATCTGGGTACCAACCCTCCCCTAGCGCAGTCCAGTACAAAGGTTTGCTGCCCGAGAGGATGCAAGACGGAGGTGGATGGAGCCAGGAGAACTTCCCCCGTTCCAGCCTTGGCCCAGGAGCAGCAGTCCAGCGGCCCGTGGCGGTCCGGGACAGCCGCTCGCCCTCCGCCTTTCACTGCCACCACCAGGCAGCAGCCTTTCTCTCTCAATCTGCGGCAGGCACAAGGCGGTGCCTTCCCCGAGGGGCTGAAGGCCGGCTGCGGCTGAGGGGAGGAAAGGGAGGGGAGACATCGCCAGGCACCACCCCCTGCCCCTTTGCTGCCCTTAGTTAGCCACTTTCCATGTGTCAGTGTGCAAGGTATTAGTGCAGCGTGGTGCGAATTAAATCAAATCCAAATGCTCTACGGTGCCAACGAAAACATCCTATACGATCTGCATTTGTAACACCTGTTTTAAGTAAGCTGATAGCTGTATCTCGTAAAGTAGAGCCTGTGATGTCAGGACCTCCAAAACTAATGGGGTAGGAAGGGAGAAAAAGGAGGAAGAAAGTAAGGAGAGCACTGAATTCCAAGCCTGCTATCTGTACATGCAACCTCTGCGAAAAGCTGGGCATGAGCTGGAAATGATGAGTAGCATAAGGTAGGTACAGGAACGCTTCTTGTGATAAATAACTTGCATAGTATTTTGGTTTGAAATGTAGTTTGTAATACAGCCTTTCCTGCTAAAGGGGCTGTGCTGGTTAAGGAGTACAGTAAGAATGCCAGCTGAAGCTCTCAGCTTGTCTGCTGCATTTCCATTTTGCAGTCCTGCTTCAAAAACCAAATGTGGGAAACAAAATAAAAAGTGATGAGAAGAAGGTATTATGATCAAATTCTATGTAAACCTTAATGCTGTATTCCCCTTAGAAGTGAGAAAGCATGGTGAGTGAGCAGAAGAGATGCCGGTACGCGCAGGGGCAGGGGAGAAGGGCTTGTCTCCCTGAGCTACAGAGCTAATCCTGAAGACACTGGTCTAGAAGACAGGGTGCTACATTCCCCCCATGCTGCTGTCAGTAATAGCTAAGGCACCTGCAATTTAAAGAGGCATTTCAGTTCCAGATACCACCTACTACCATTACATTTAGTTATTTATTTATCTCTCTTGCAACTTCATTTCTAATTAAAACCCTAATCTTTTGCTCTGGCAGAATATATTAAAAACCCCTGCTATTTTCATTCCTGACACACACTCAGGTGAACCTGACCGACGCTAAGTAGGCTGCTTTTTCAGACACAGCTGGACTCCCGAGCCAGTTTGGTCGCAGGTGGCCCATTTGATGTGCGTGTACTTGGTTTTCTACAAATTTGCATCTTTCCAAGCAGATCAGGGAAAGCAGACTTTTATGGCAAAAGAATGAGAAGCCAGGAGCATTTTAAAACAATCTCCCTGTGCGAGCTTTTTACACTTCTTGTGGGGGAAGAAAGAAGATGACTCTGTGTCTCCCCAGGCTCTGCAGAATGTGGTTCATGCGGTCCCTTTTTAAGCCTACCTGTGCTGCCTGGTTAGTCAGGCAGGTGCGGCATTCACCTGGACATGCAGGTCATTTTTTTGGGTAGGTAATGTAAACCTACTTGTAAGAAAACGAAGTAGGTTGGTTGGCTTGTTCTTTTTCTTACATCAGTAAGAAAAGGAGCTCAAGCCCTCAGGGAAACGCAGAGGATGCAGGCCCCAAATGAGTAATTGTTGAAAAATTTTAGAGTTGTTTTGTATTAGTTCATAAGAGGTTTCAGGTATGTTTTTTGAAACATGAACTGAACAAACAGAGAGATCAGGTTAAGTTTGAAGTATACCTATATATTTCTAAGTGGTACACCCCTTGCTAATAATGAATATAATCAGATCCTATAATAACCACCAGATTCAACCCAGAGATGATTTTTTTAATCAGTTGGGTGATTCTTGCTGAATTTAGTCAGGTAAATTAAGGTACATCTAAACCCATTTGAGCATAAGAACTGTGTTAATCTTTGCTGATCACTCAGTGACATCGTAATTATTTTTTGGACATCTCATAGGTATAATAGCAACGAAATTATTTGGAAAAAAAAAACTAAAAGTGGATTAAAACATTCTATGCAGAAAGATCAGAAAAGTTAACTGATAAGTAGAAAAATATATATTTTTTCTATAGAGCCAAGTTCATTTTAAGACTCAGCTAAATCCAATCAAGCTGTGAACTTTTGAAAAGTCAGTTGCTACTCTATTAATACTTATGAATGGGCAGAAAGTTTTACCATTCCTAGAAAGGTGAGTCAAAATGTGAACTGCAATAGCAATGAAAAAAGGTCGTATTTGAAGGAAGTTGTTTTTGAAGTCCTCTTTTTTAATTACTCTTTATAAACAGGCAATTACTTTTTATAAACATCTAACAGAGTAGCAACGCCCACAGTCAACTCTTGCTATGTGTAATATAACATTTTGCTTATAACTGTGCTGGAGTTCACCAACTTAATCTGTCACTTTCCATGCTGGCAGACTGCCTTGCAGAACCATCTTGGGAAAATGTTGCTCTACCAAGGATGTCTGCAAAAGGATTTGTTGTCTACTACTGAAAGAGGGTTTGCCCATCAGAGATGTTAAGGCACAAGTCAATTTCCAGGCACAACTATGGTGAGGCAGATCCCAGGGCAGAGTGATGACCTGCAGCACTTTCACATTCTGGTAAAGATGGGCAGGGTGGCTTTCCCAGGATCCCCTTGATTTAGGCCTTCCTGTCATCATTTGGAGTGGGGCAGAAAGGTTAAAGAGAAGTCTGAATAAGCTAGTTGGTCTAGTGGAGCAGTCTAGGCACATTAGCATGGTCTCGTGCTAGAGATGCACATGCAAATACCTCTGAACTGTATTGTCCTAAGCAAACCTTCCAGTCACTGCTGTCACATGTCTGGCAGGACATGCATATGCATCTGTAAAACTTTTGCTGCTTCTGAGAACAATGAAGGTGAGGAAAAAACCCTTGTATTTACAGTATGCTATTGAGTTCTTTGTGTCTCTTTGCCTCTCTTTTAAACCTTTTCTTAAAAAAAGAATTGTTAAAGTGTTCATATTTTCAAAGTTGGCCTGGGTTAAGGTTACTGAAGTGTAGACACAAGTCTCTGGCTGTTCCCAGGAAAAGCAATTTAAACTTGGCAGAGTTGTTTCTGAGAAATGTGTTTGTATCTGTTCAAACATCAAGTTTGTCAATTAACATTTTTAGAGTCTGCCAGTGCAGAACAGTTCTTCTGGTTCATCTGAGGGTATAAGAAGAACCACAATGTGTAAGCCTGCAACCCAGCCAAATATTGTCTAGGCCAGCACTATAGGGGCAGAGCAGGACTTTTCATGCAGTTCTGGCTGGCAGGGTACTCAAGAGGGAAGAAGTGATCTCCTCCCTGGAGTCCTGGGAGCGTGGATTAGGAAAATACAAGTTGTCTAATGCAGAGAAATAAAAAAACCCTGTGAGGCTTACAGTTAGGGCTCTTCAGTGGGAAGACATAAAAAGGTCAGGTGAAAGTAGCACAGGACACAAGAGCACAAGTGGCACAAGAGAATTAAGCACTTGAGCACAGTAGTACAAGAGAATTGTTAAAAAACAGCTAGGGCAGAAGTGAGAAGAAATGGAAGGGAAAAGGAGATGATGCGAAATGGCAGTATCCAAGTATCAAGAGACACTTTAATACTGACACTTTTAATACTGACACAGCAAGAAGGACAACTCCTAACAGGAAGAGGCATTGAATGAAGAGCCGTGAAAGAGTTAAGAATCTGATGAAGGAAGGACAAAGAAAGGACAAACTCAGGAAGGTTGTAAGAGCAAAATGGAGACAGAGCAAGAGTTTTCGCATAAAAGAGGAAAAAAAGGAATCACCAGATTGGAAAAAGCCAGTTAAGAGTATTCTAAAGACTTCTAGCAATGTATCTTGCAACACTAGTTGCAACTCTGGAGTCTGGTGTATGTAGTTGGATACAGACTGGCCAAGGTTTAGTTTTGGAGAGGTAGAGCTTACCAATTGTCTGGCTTCTTTTGGTCATTTTCTCAGCTCTATGTGGACCACTTATGGAAAACAATTACTCTTTCTCTTATAAGTGCAGTTGTAAGAACACAGATTTTTCATCCATAGATTTTGTGCCATTTTTCACGTAGAAGTGTTCTTTTGTTCTGCTCACACACTCAGCCTCTGTGAACTCCTTGAACTCTATGCTCCAGTAGAGCAATGAGCTTTTTGAAGTGCATAGCGTAGTGTCTGTTTAAGTTACTCTGGCACACATTTCATGCTTTTGGCAGGCACCCACAGTTTAGCAATAGGAACAAAGTGATCTGTCTTCATAAATATCAAGTAGTTATTTCTGGGGAAGAAAAGAGCGAGGTACCTTGCTAAAATATATGCTTTGGCTGGCTAAATCTTTGACACACCATTGCTGAGATAAAACATCAAGCATAATCTGTAAGTATCACTGCCCTTTAGATGCTATCAAGTAGTTGAGGTAATCGTGAAGTACTGTGAGATCTGCATGTTTGTTATCATCATAGTCCATCTACTCATGTTGACCCTTGTCCTGCCCTCTAATCCTCATACAAATATAAATCTGCACCAAGTTTAGTTAGGGTTTTGACAGAGCTAGCTGGCCTGCCATTGAGCTCAGCCTGCAACCTGAGTGAAAGGTTTTGCTTGTGCTAGTTTTCTTGCTCAGCTGATTCTAAAACTCATGCCTACACTCCAGCTTCTTTCCAGAGCCCCTCTTTCACCAAGATTGTTGCAAGTCCCCATTCCCAGACAGTTCTTGGCTGCATACAGTCCTCAAAATTTCTTCTCATTCTTGATGAATGTTTGTCTGGCCTGTCCTTAACAATTGATATTGAAGAGAATTCTCCAGCCATTCAGTTAGTATGTCCCTGTGCTTCTCTGTCCTTCCCTAATTTCTATACATCCTATATATATGCATTTTCTGTACAGCTGTTTAGGGCTGTTACTTCTCATTGTATTCCTGGTAGACAAGAATAATGTTTTACTCCTTTCTTCTTTGCAGAAACTTTTCATACAGTTATACATTATTATAATGTCTTCCTCTAGCTTTCTTTTAGTTTAAATAACCGTCAGTGTTTCCACATGTCATATTTCCTGGACCATCATTGTTTTTTTCTGGGCTGCTTCCACTTTTCCCTTGTCCTTTTGCAGAGTGCAGAGTTCAGCTGGACAAAGTATGATTCAGGTTCCTATTAACTCCATGCAAAGGGAAAGACTGCTTCAGGTGTCTCTGCCAGCACTCCTGTTCTCATATTTTAACATTTGCCTTTTCCACAACAGCCTCAGCTCATGCTCAGTTTACCACCTATCAGCACTCCATCTACTGTCCAGCTTGTTCTCCAGCTTGTCTTTTACATTTAGTCAGTCTTACCCAAGTGTAGTATTTTGCCATTGTCTTGATTGAATCAAATATACTGTTTAAAAACAATGAAACCACTACTTCAAGATTATTGTAAACTCTAGCCCTCATTCTTGGTGTGCTCAGCATCTTCCAGAGCCATGCCAGCCACAAACAGAAGGAATATTTTTTTTCCCCAAGAGGCATAGAATTTATGAACATCCCCTGAGTAGTACCACAGAAGTCTTTTGCAGAACCTCTCTCAAAGTACCCTTCTCATTTAATAGTGAAAAATTGCAAACTGTCCCTTGATGTAATTTATCAATTGATTTTGCAGCCACTAAAAATAACATTCTCTAAACCGGGAAACCCCAAGTTACTTTGAAAATTGATATGTGAGACAGTGTAAAGAATCTACTAAGGTCAAGACAAGGGACACCTGCTGCTGCTACCATCCCTCTCCTATAATATATCCAATTTATGTCAATTCCTTCACTCAACAAAACTATTTTGAGAAAATAGGATTACCTAAGTTAAATACAGAAATGAGTCCTGCCTCCTGCTGTTGTACATATATAGGATGCCCACCCAACTGGGTGCTGCAATGTGTTACAACTGTCAGCATTTGGCTTTTTGGACAAAAAGTCCATCATGCCATACACCCTGAACTCTGGTACTTGGCTGTTGAGTGTCTGAGGACAAACTGTGGGTCTCTGTGGGATGGTACTCATTTCAACAGGAATTGGCACAGAGGACACATTTCCTTTGCTCTGTTAGCTTCACTTTACCTTTTTTGGCTACCAAAAAAGAAGACATTTTAAAAACAAAACCCCAACTTTCAAACAAATTTTCTCAGTTTGGCAGATGATGATGAGAAAGATGTTAACAGCTGGTTTAGACTGTTGCTTCACTTGCCTTGGGCGTTCAATCAATTTTTCCTAATGTTTATTTCAGCTCTCATTCAGATCTCCTTTCCACATTGCAAACAAAAGGGAAGAAACAAGTGACTAGCTAATAGCAAATACAAGTAAAATGACATTTCGTAATTAAGGGTATCTAAAACCTATTTGGTGTTTGTACACCAAAATGGAAACATTTGAGAACCAAATACACCAATATAAATATATATTAAATTTTAAGTTTTATATGTTTT
>JAOEHX010054131.1:54564-72023 GCA_025448015.1 Bolborhynchus lineola
CAGATCTCCTTTCCACATTACAAACAAAAGGGAAGAAACAAGTGATTAGCTAAGAACAAATATAAGCAAAATAACATTTCGTAATTAAGGGTATCTAAAACCTATTTGGTGTTTGTACACCAAGGTGGAAACGTTGAGAAACGAGTATGCCAATATAAATATATACTGAGTGTAACTTGCTGATGGATTGTGACTTGCTGATGCAGCTTTTTAATGCACCAAGCCCAACAATTCTGGTCTTGGTTTCCCTTTAAAAAAAGCAAAATAATGTAAGTATAGGGTTTTGTTCCTATACCTGATAAGCTGTAGAACAATGCATTTCACAACTCAATGCTTTTTTACCAGTGACAAGGAAGAATTCTCCTTTGTTGTTTCTAACAGATGCTGGTAATCACTGGGAGACACCAGATTTTTCCAGTGACATTTTCAGAAATAATGAAAGAAAACCAAGAGAATTAAGGAAATAATTTATAACAAACTTGCAGAACACTTTTGAAAACTGGTTGCTGTTGCATTGAATTTAGAAGAGCAAAAATTTTTGTCCTAGAGTCAAGCCTACACAGTTCTTTACTAATTAAAACCAAATACCCATTCTAAGGTGCTGTTTCTTTTCTTCTCCTTCCCTTTTTTCAATCACTTGTACTTTAGTAAGCAGAGCATATATAATAATTTCTGTATTCAATGTGAAAAGGATTGAGTTTCATCCCTATACTGTATTTGCCTTTCCTAATTTGCTAACTGCATTGCATGCCTAAAATGTATAACAATCAATGAAGCACTACTGACTAGCGCTACATGGTCAGTATGATTTTAGGTGTTTATGGAGTTGGAACTGAGCATTACATAGCTCAGATTCCTTAAATTACCCAAGGTTAAATACACCTTGATTTTTTTCAGCAATGATTGACAGTAATATAGAAGTAGCATTTTATTTTTAGCCATTCACATCAGATATAGATGCTTTTACAAATATTTGTAAGGGTTTTTTTCCTATAATGCCACTTAATTCAAATGTAGTTGTAAGCAACTGAGCTTTTCTGACCTGGCACCAAGGATTCAACCTGAATTTAATTGTGTGGCCAGAAGTCAAGTGCAGTTGCTGATTCCCTTTGACTGTCAGTCTTTGATGAAGTTGGCTTCTTCAAGTGCTGTCATCCATGGTGTCAGCCTTCCTGGGATAGTATCACTCTGGAACTTTATTCGGAAATGCTGGTGTTAAGTAACTGCTTATCTACTCTAGAGAGTTTATCATTTTATCTCTAATATGTCTGTTCTTATTAATCTCCAGTCCAAATTCAGCAGCCCCAATGGTTCAGTATGGCAGTCTCTTCCATATCTCTTATTTTGCCACTGAATCTTACTGCATTTCTGCTACTTTTGCCTTAAATCACTGCTGCCCAGGCTTCCTGCTTTCTTCTGCCCTTCTCAAGAACTCCCCAAACCCAAGTGTGATGCCATCTGTCTTGTGGTTTCTTCACTGCTTCTCCCATCCCTTGATCTGATGTGTACCTGCACCTCTTGCCCACATAAGATGAGTCTGCTCTTGCCAGAAGTCTTCATCCAACCCCAGACCTGAGGAGCTGTAAAGAAGGGGTGTCCCTGTGAACAGGCTTCAGGTTGGATGAGTTTCTTAAGTGAGCCACAAACAGCCCAATGACTGTAGACTGAGCAATCTGTAGACTGTAGATTGATTAGACAGAATACTCAGAAATGGACCTGACATGACAGGCTTACTATTGTTTTATACAGCAGAATTGCAAGCTTTTAAATAACATGTCTATCTTTCTTGCTCCTTAAATTATAGGCATCAAAAGTTTGCCCAAAGATCTCTGGAGGAGCATGGAAGTAGGATGTTTTGCATGCGGCTTGGAAAGGAGAGCTATTTTCAGCTCTGTGTTAGTCATAAACGGACACATAAATCTGCACGATTAACATCAAAAGGGAGTTCTTTTGTTCCCATCACAGCCACTGGACAATGATTTAAGATGAGTTTACAATCTGGGCTGTGGACCAGCAAGTGGTTACATTATCTTTTGGTTTCACACAGACCCAGTGGTGCAGGACTGAAGCACAGAGCAGCCCCTTGCCTGGGCAAGAAGGCATGCCCGCCTCTGGCAGTCACCTGGTAGCATGCACAGCCACTGCGCACCCTCTACACTCCTGGGCTCCACAGGCAGCTAGGCATCAGATCCAGAAAAGAATCCCAGCTCCTGAACTTACAGCCTTCCTTACATGAGGAGATGGAGTATAACTGCAATACTGCAGTCAGGAGATCTGCCATCTGTCCTGTAGCTGTAGGGGGCATTGCCAGAGGCATAACTGCCAGCCCAACAATTCTGCCTGCCAGCATTGCTGGAATGTGTGTGACCTGGGTTATAGCTCAGATTTTGTTCCTAAGGCTGTGCCAGAGCATGTCTTGCTATGCACACCTTTTTAGCAAAAGGGACATGATCTACCTGGCACAGTACAAATGGCTGCTAATAACCTACTTTCTTTCTGTGATTAAATATTCCTAGCTTGTTGACCTTTTGGGATTACTGGAGAGTCCACAAGAATAAGTGGGGAAGTGCAAAGCATCTCAGCATAGGATGTTTAAGGAAAGGAATATGAGGGTTGAGGAGAACCTACCATGGTTTGTGATGCTGGGACATACACAGAAGTCATGATGAGGGAGGATTTAAAATGCTTTGTTTCACTTTTGAAAGTATTTTGGGGGATTTTGTATTACTTTCCCTTTGAACTGATGTCAGTTCCAAGCAGCAGGAAATTCTGCTATTTTAACTGTTATATTTGTTTAAACCAAATCTGGGATAACTGAAAAAAATCGAATTTGGCACAGGAAAATTAGGTGCCAGATTGTGCCCTGATGTTGACTGTACATGGAGAATATACTTGACAGTCTTCTCCTATAAGCATTCAGTGAGAATCAGTGTAGCACAACTCAAAAATAGTAAAAGTTAAAAATTACCTCACAGTGCAATCCAGAAATAACTGACAGGATTGGGCTCAAAAAGAAAAAGTATGTGCAGGATTTAGTGCAGATTCTTCAGCAGCAGATACTTTTGAGACATGTCATTTGACATTCCTAAGTCTCCAGAATAATTAGGTGCAGGACATCACACATACCCCAGGTAGAAGTCCCTCTTGTCTGTGAACATCTTGAACCTTCACCCAAGTGGTCAGGTATGGCAGCAGTGCCAGCAGCTTCCCAGCAATGTGATTTCAATAACCTATGGCAAAGACTCCTCTGCTGTTAATCGTAGGTGCAAATAGAACTGGCATGAGGTTGGTGCAACCTCCACAGATTTGGACACCAATCTTCAACCTGTGCACAAGACAGACCGAAGGGAAGTCTACTGTTTCTTATCAGGGAAGTCCTTTCAGATCTGACTGGTCTGTAGTCAGTGTAACGCAAAACACATTGTCTTGCTTATTACCTGGGGTACAGATATTTGTACAAACCAAGAAAATTGAAAGCATCTCTCTAAGAAAGGATCTGCAGCAAAGAGTCTAGAGAGGTGTCTTCTGACTCAGAGAGGACCTTGGTTGAGGAGGTACCAATAAAGCAGTGAGAATTGCAGACAGCACCTCAGCAAGGGGTTTCAGAGAGGGATTAAAGGGATTGTGACATGTGCTCTTGATGTAGCAGGGTATCTCTCTGCTGTTGGAGGGACACAGCTTGCTCCTCTGCATGACCTCTGCAACCATTGTGCCCATACCCACCACCTAGTGCAGGGCTTTCCAATGCATGGCCCTAGCTGGCCGTGGAGGGACCTTATTGTATGTGTGAACTGCGGCAGCCCTGAAGGTATCACTCTCATGGGGATATGGCTTCTTGGTCTCACTTGGACCATCAGCTCTCTTCACCTTTGGTACGTGTGGTAGGACAAGCAATGAACCGGACCATGTGGAGTTTGGACCACTTGGAGTTTGGACCATGTGGAAATGGTTCTCAGGAACCATTCAGCTTGCCCTGCTGCCCATCCTCCAAGGGGAGCCAGAAAATCTCTGCAGGGACTCCATGCAGCCCTGATCAGGAGAAGTCCATAATTCTTTTCTGGGAGCTGGTGAGGGGCACAAGATGGGCCAGCGAATTCAGATAGTGCCCCAGCATGGATAGGACAAGCTGGGTTATAGCCAGCACCTACCTTCAAAGGGAAAGGCACCACATCAGCCTTGCCCACCTTTGCAATATCTCTGATTCCTGGACTCTAGTTCATCCCCATTGGACTCAGGAGAGGGCCTGGTGGCAGAGGGCTAGGTGGGCAGATACAGCAGCAGATACAGGCTGGGAACGCACAGGGCGGAGGGAGTCGGGTGCTCCCCATTCCTAGCTGCCAGCCCTGGATCCTTGACCCAGTTGCCCCAAGTGTAAAACACCTCATGAGCACTGGAAACACCTTGAATTTCCAGATGAGAAACTGTGAGCTGCTACTGCATCTGGACCCAGGAGAGGAAAAGACATGGCAGCACATAAACATCTCCATTTAACAAGCTGTTGGAGGAGGACTGAAAGCCCACTCCTAGTGAATTATGGAAACATTTGTGAAAAGATTTCCACCTTCTGTGAAAAGAAGAGCAAACCTATTGTTTTCCCCCATTTGGGCAAGGGTCTCTGGAGTTTTCAAAGAGCTGGACTAATTCCTTTAAGGTGAAGTTTGATGAAATGTCAAATTATTTTCTCTTCTAAACCTGTTCTTCTGGAAAATAAAGATGGAGAAGAAGATGAATAATTTATTATTCACTCATTTAAAAAGAAGCTGTTGCCAATGATTTAGTCAGATGCAGTGCCTTTGGCCAGTAAAGATAATAAAGGAATAAAGGATTAGTCATCAATAGCGCACTGAAAGAAAAAGGTCAAATTTTTCATTGGTCTAAATCCAAAAGGCCAGGTTTTGTTCTGTTACTCTAAAATAGTGGCTGTTAGTTCCCCTTTGGTTTTCACACTGCAAAATAATTCCAGCAGAGACGCAGACTCTTCCACAGAACCTATTATATGTCCCCACTATCTCTGCTGCTTATTCAAGACCCATCAGGAATAGTTTGTGCACCCTCAAGTACCTATGCAGTAGAAGCTGACAAGTGCTGTATTAAAGGCATAGGGCATTGATCAGATACAGAGAACTGAATGTGGCCTCATGATTTACAGACCCAAGGAGATTTCCTTGGCGGAGTGGCTCCTCAACAAAGATTCTTGGATGAAATCCTGACTTGGATTTTCAAACTGCTGTGAGTGGGATTTCAGTGATGCCAGGATTTCACTCCCTCAGCAACAACAAAAAAGCTGATGTCTCCTGACTCCTGGTGATTGTACTTAGAATTTGCATGCAGGTTCTTTCTGTCCTGCATCCACTACACCCATGGTAGATAGGTGTATGGCTGATTTTTGCCCTCCTTTTACTGCAGGGTAAGTCACCTTTCAAGGGCTTATAACCTTTCTCCTGCAACAGCAGCATCAAGAAGCACCATGGCAACAATCAACTTTGCTGGGAGCTGAGAAATGCCAGCTCATGCTAGAAGCCTCCGTTTGCATCAGCTGTAAAGACTAACAGACTCTCAAACATGACTGGTTTTGACAAAGGATAAAGCAGTGCAAGTCCCACTCCGATCTGTTGTATAGATTCCCCTACTAGACTCTGTGTGGTTTGATATCATCCTCTCTTCCATAAACTTTGCTTCCTCTGAGTTTCCATTTGCAAGTTTCACACTTTTTCTCATCTCTGTTCAAGACCAATTTGTCAATATTACCTCAGCAGGCAGGTCGGATTGCTAAAGGTGCTACTTGTACTTCCAGCATCCCATTCCCAAAGGGCAAACCAATGACTAATGGTAACATTATTCCAAAGAGCATTGCTTTCCACACTGTAATAAATATGACAAACGTGATACCACTGTCTGAAAAATATTTTCCATACTCCTTAGATTTCACAATATTTAGAAACATTCAGCACTTCTAAACCACAACTGTCTTAATTGCTGGAAATCTGTTTTACCTTGCTTTGGAAGGCAGTGATTACATTGGTGCTTGTACTCTGTATCCTCACTTTCATCCATGCTTAGTATGATTTGACCTAAATTTATAGTGCTATGACATTTTATGCCTCAGCTTGCTTAAATTGGTATTGGCAACCTAGGATGTGGATTACTTACCAACAATACCTACATACTGCTTTGATGGCCACCATCCAAAGCCCCAGAGGGCAGAAGAGAGAGATTAAGAGTGTAGATTTTACCACAGACAGAATCTAATTGGACTGGTAAGAAAATATGTAATGCATATAAATATAACTTCATTTCACTCTCTTAAGGTTGACATGGGCTGACCAAAGTGTCCAAAGTATCAAGGGCTATAAACCCCCTTGAACCAAAGATATATGGAAGTTAAAACTATACAAGCACAAATTATTTGCTCCTACACACGTTAATGCCAGTGGTAGCTCTTCTCTTGTCTAAGGAAGTCTTAGGTTCTGGAGCTGCATGGTAATCTCTGTGTTTTGTATATTAAACTTAGGGCTTTAGCTCTTCTTATTTTAAACAAAAGCTTGAAAGCATGGAAGAGAGGAAGGGACTGGAGGCAGAGCAGCTCCTCCAGTCTGCCAACAACATTGCTCTGCCTCTTCATCAAAGTGTCTCAGCAGAGCTGCCACGTTTTGGAGATGTGCAGAAGTCACTGAGAGGAGCAGAAGAGGCTGGGAAAGGGGATTACAGCTCAAGCACTATACTGCAGGGAGTGAGAGAGCCAGAGGGGTCTCAACACTGCCTTCAACTCCATTTGCCATCATGGCTTAAAACCCTAAGGTATTGGTCCTTGTAGTGGGATCAAGAATGTGTTCTCCATAACAAAGCTCCTCCACAGTGCTTGTGGCAGAGTGATGCTTATTTGGGGAATCAATATGGCAACTGGTACTGCCTCTCACTACTTTAGTTTGAACATTAGTCTGTCTATGTGCCTCTACAACATCCTTTGCTCAGCCTGGCACATTACAGCCAGGTCTTCAAAAGAAAATGCTCCTTGTGGGCACAAGTTCCTCAATTTACCAATAAGGGAAAAGGAAGGCAGAGAGGCATTCCTGAGGTGGCAGTGAATCTGGATGAGACTTCTAGCCTCCCACTTTGTGTGCAGTCCTGAAGGACCAGAAAAACATTGGTATCTGCAGTATTTCTTGTTCCCAGTAGTAGCTGATCTTATTTTGCTGCAGTTGTTCCATTTTTTAATCTTTATTAAGCTTTTCCATATTTTGAGTCTTGTTATGAGGTTTTTTACTTATAGCAGATGAATTGCAAATGCAATGTTATCATAAGTAACATGCTGACTTTGTTTTCTTATCTACCTTAGGACATTTATTTACCCCTTCTTCACTAGAGGCAGACCTTTCCCACTGCAATTGCTTTTCTTTGGCACGTTATTCTGTATCTACAATGGCTTCCTCCAGGGGTACTACCTGATTTACTGCGCTGAATATCCAAATGACTGGTGCACTGACATCAGATTTACATCAGGTAATTACAGCTGCAGGATTCCCAGGATCCAATCTCCAAGCAATTTGTAAACATGTTGAATTACATCCTAATCTTCATTGCACATGTGAGTTAAATCAGTTGTGAGGGGAATCAGCATAAAACCTGCTTGCTGGCCCAGGCGAACAAATAAATGTGCAATTCTTTCTTTTTCTGCTAGATGGCCACCTTTGGAGGGGTACAACGTTATGCGTTAGTCTCAAATCACCAGCCTTGCTTGGCTGACACCACTCCAGAGCCTCCCACTGCTGTGGAGATGCAATGTCAGGCCGCAGCTGCATGGGGATGTGCCCTTGCTCAGCCAGAAGTGTCCACCCAGCAGTGGCTGTGTGCAAGCACAAACTGCCTTTTTCTTCCCCAGCAGGGAGCTTTGCACTTGATGCAGCTACTCTGACTGAGAGAGAAAAGAAGGGCAAAACCCCAGCATAAATGAGGCTTTAGAGACAAAGAGCTCTTTTTCTCATGTAAGGCATATGGGAAGATTAGAGATCATGCACAGTTTGTTTGTGTGTTAATATGGTTCCTTTCTGTTCTGTAACTTAATAGCCCAGCTGAATTTCACCCTCTAAAATCCCTGACAGAATAACTGAGCAAAAGCAGCTAGGTGGTATTGTACATTAGGTGCTGCACAGAGGATGGTTTTTAAATCCACTCGTAGAAATGGAGATTAGCATGGAGGTCAAAGGAAATGTTTTGGATATGAGAAGTACAAAATAACCAAGGTAATTTTTGCACCCTCTTTCAGACTGTAGATGCAAGTTCAGTCTTTTCAGACAGCATCACATATTAAAAATAGTGGACATTGATTAGTAACAGCTCTCATATCCATAACACATAATTTGTATGATAAATAAAACATATTTAATGAGAAAAAAAAAATCAACATTATCAGTACTTGAAATGAAAAATAAAAACCAAACTATGTTCTTCCTCTACAGACTCTTACCAACTTTCTGTTGCTACTGGAAGTGTTGAGGTTTTATCAGCACTCAGTCTTTTTTGTATACTTTGTAGCTCACATTGCATCTCTTTCCTTCCTTGTTTCCCAGTCATCATGAGAGGGGTTTTCCTAGTGCCTAATGGGGCATGAAATGTAGGGCATGTCACCTGCAGAGTTTCTCAATCAAAGGCCGCCAGTTCTTCAGCTAAATGGAGTATGGTCAGTGAATATTGGCCATACTGGCCATACTGACAGCTTTCTGGCCAGAAGCTGTACGCATCCTTCAGTAACTGCTCCATGTGCACGTCCATGGCTCTGTCCAAGCAGCCTCACTGCCAGTGGACTGAGCTGCACTGAAATACAGGCTCCCTTCCTAGCTCTGGCAATGTGTTGCAGAAGTCTGTGTTCTCTGTGCTCCTCTTTCCTCAGCTGTAAAATGGGAAGTATGGTACTTGCCTACAGCTCTGCAGTAATGTTCACAGCCCTAGCTGGTTGCCATCAGCCATCAGTGACACTTGGGTACTTTGTGCCCTAGCGTGATGCTCAATAAAGGGTGACTATGGCCAACTGCAAAGTTCAGGTTTTTCTCACACCACCTGAAAGTGCTCTGGTCTGGTACTACATTCAGCTCTGGGGTCCCCAACATAAGAAGGACGTGGACTTGTTGGAGTGAGTCCAGGGGGCCACGAAGGTTGTCAGAGGGCTGGAGCACTTCTCCTATGAAGACAGGTTGAGAGAGCTGGGCTTGTTTAGCCTGGAGAAGAGAAGGCTCAGGGTGACCTTATTGCAGCCTTCCAGTACATAAAGGAGGCCTACAAGAATGCTGGAGAGGGACTTTTTATAAAAGCAAGTAGTGACAGGATAAGGGGATATGGCTTTAAACTGAAAGAGGGTAGGTTTAGATTAGATGTTAGGAAGAAGTTCTTCACCATGAGGATGGTGAGACTCTGGCACAGGTTGTTCAGAGAAGCTGTGGCTGCCCCATCCCTGGCAGTGTTCAAAGCCAGGCTGGACAGGGCTTTGAGCAACCTGCTCTAGTGAAAGGTGTCCCTGCCCACAGCAGCGAGACTGGAGCCAGATGATCTTTAAGGTCCCTTCTAACCCAAACCATTCTGTGATTGTGTGGTCTCACCAACAAAACAGTGTGCTCAGTCTGGTCATTGTTTTGCCCAGAGTTGCTCTCCACACTGAAGCTATCCAGTGCAGGTGATCTCAGAGGGCTGTGATCCCACAGCTGGCACAGTGATATAGGGTTATTTGTCACCAGTCACCTATGCTTCTCCTGTTCAGTAGCAGCCTTCTCAGTAGCACAGCATCTTTAAATTTGAGAAAGTATCCACCCACCCCATATTAGGTCTCCTATCTGCCTCCTCCAAAGATAAACCTCACATATGTGCTTGAGTAGGGATAACGAGGCAGAGCTGTCTTTCTAATCCGTTTCCTGTTTGTTTCTTAGGCCTCCTCTTATTTCTGCTGGGAATGGGAATCAACATTCATAGTGATCTCCTGCTGCGCCAGCTGAGGAAACCCGGGGAAGTCACTTACAAGATTCCTCAAGGTATATTCTCATCCCCCACCCCCTTGGAGAAAGTAGGGCAGCAGAAGCGATAATGTTTTCTGACTGAACTCGCAGCAAAGTGACAATATCAGAGATGCCAGTATCACACAAGTACTTGCTTCAGGTGCCCCTCTGAGCTGCAGAGACTAGCATGAGCTGCCCACAGACAGTCCACAAGAAGCAAATAAAAGTATGTGGAATACACAAGCTGTTTGGAGAGGTTTTAGGAAATGGGCTGGGTAATTTAAAGAAGATTTAAGTGGGACATAGGAAGGGGGTGCAAGGGGCAGAATTTCCTTTCTCCTTCCAAGTGGGGCTTGGTAAGGAAGAGTGGCTGTGGGCCAGGCCAGTAAACCAGGGCCTGAAGAGAGCTGACTAATGTTACTAATTTAAATTTAAATGTAATCATGGGCTTTCCTAAGTCCTTTCTTTCAAATGAAAACAGATGATTGCAAAAGTGCTGGAAGCCTCTGGGGTAGAATCACCTTTGATTCTGGTAGGAGCATCTTGTACAAGACTCTCTTTTAGCATGATTCTACTACTTTCAGGGCAGTGGGTTTAGGTTGCTGTTGTAGGCTCTGAAAAAGAAACGCAGCATATTCTGCTGCTGGATTTATGGGAAAGAGCTTTCCATGTGCATGAGATGACTAAAAATTACATCTTTTGTCTGTTGACGCAGGGGGACTGTTCACCTATGTTTCTGGAGCCAACTACTTTGGAGAAATTGTGGAATGGTTTGGTTTTGCCATCGCAACCTGGTCCTTACCAGCCTTCGCCTTTGCCTTTTTTACTCTTTGTTGCATTGGGCCACGTGCTTATCACCATCACAGGTATCAAATTGTTCCTGCCATATACTGCTGCTTGCTCTTGGAGTTCAGATTGCAAAATGCAAGGGAGGAGCAGAGGAGCAGGGCCAGTGTTCAAGATAAAAATGAAATTTAATAGTATGTACAAGAAGTATATTGGCTTGTTCATGACTGAGGGAAAGCAAGGCAGTGGGCTGGAGCTTCTGTTGAGTCAAGTGGGCCTGATAGTCATTTAATCTGACATAAGTTACATCATCATTGAAGCCCCATGTTGAAGCCCCTTTTTGTTGAGCCTTGTAAATGTGAACCTTTTCTAAGGGTTTCCTTGCAACCTCTGCAGTCTTTTGGAGTAGATATGGTTCTCTGCTTTGAACTCCTAAAGTTTCTACTTTAGGTCTGATGATAGAACCTTAACAGTATTACCAGCTTCCACTCAGTTAAATAACCTGGTGTAAATACTTTTGGAACCCTCTTTTGCAGAGTAACACACAGAGATTCCAAAGCAAGGCAGTTTGGAGGAGTTTTAAGGCTCCTCAGCTGAGCTGTATTGAAACTGTGCAGTTTCCTTGTATGTATGCAGGTTCACTCTCTTGCTTATTTTCTTTCAGGTACTATCTCAAGACATTTACGGACTATCCAAAATCAAGGAAAGCCTTGATTCCTTTCGTTTTTTAATGACGAAAATATGGACTCGGTGTTCTGTTTTTATAGGGCTTTTTTCAATTCCTAGTTTTAATGTTAGGTCTAATTAATTGTACAAGTGATAACCTGGGTTTGTAACAGACAAGAAGGTAATCTGGAACTGAAGTTTATGTTTTTAATCACAGGGGAAATTGCAAATAGCTGTGGGCAAAGGGACTACCCAAACAACATGTTTGTTTTCAGTGAAGTTCTGCCTCCAGAAAATGGATATATAACTGCACTGACATCAGAGAAAAAGCAGTTGCTAGAAACTCATGCAGAAAAGTATAAAGTAAGCCCATGACTTCAGAGAAAGCCTTCAGCAGACACTCCAATGTATAGCTCTTTTGCAGCTGCTTCTTCCTGCCTCTATGCCACAGTACCTGTGCCCTTGCCTTGCCAAAACTGCACTAGGTGTTGCCACACTTCAAACCAGAGTAATGGTCTCCTTTGCCAGGAAAATAACTCAGAAGTTAGTTTTCATCCAAAAGCCAGCTTAGCTATCAAAACTATAATGCAACAAGAGGATATCTGTGCCAGCGCAAGGCTGGAAGCGGTGTGCCATGGCACAGAGGTGATGCAAAGTACACCAAGATGAAAGTATCTTAAGCTGGCACGCACAAGTGCAATATCTGTGTTCCTTCCTGAAGCAATACTCTCCTCACTGTCAGATGGTTAATCTTCAGCCATCAGGTTTGGTTTTTTAAATGTACTTCTTTAAATCAATGGCAGATCCATTAGGATCTTTTTCTTTTACAAATCCAGAGCTCTTTTCAGAGTAAAAATCTGTCCACTCAAACCCACCCAATTGTTATTCATAAGAAGACTTGAGATGGTCTTATATGGCAAAAATTGCAACAAATAAAAAGCTCTGTGTTGAAGAGAATGTTCTCCAACACTGGTAGTACATTTTGTCTATGGAGAACATTTTCAGGTACTCACATTAGGAAATGATACCAAGATAATACTGACTTTTCAGAAAAAAAAAAAAAAAACAGCAAAACCCAAACAGGTTGTCTCTTCTTAATTTCAGAATGTAGTTGGGAGTTTTCCCAAAAATGTCATCAACTCCAATGGGAAGAGATATTCCCACAGATGCTGATAGTTTTAGTTACCCTTTAGAGCATAAAATCCTTCTGAGAATTATGCTGAGTAGCTGTAAAGAGAAAGACCAGAACGCACATACTAAACATACCAAACATACAACCTGCTGCTGGAGTAAGCTGACTGACTGTACACAGTTTTCTACAAAATACAATAAAAATTATGTAAACCATGGAGCTGTGCTAACCTATATCTTCCTGTTTACAGAAACAAGCCTCTGTGATATTGCTTACCAAGCCCTGCGCATGCTGGCTTCTTCCTTCTGGGCAAACCCTCCCTTGCTCATATTATTGATTGACTTCATTATCATAGAGCACAGCAGCCAGCAGAGGCTGGGTCCCAATGCACTAGTCCCTGCACAGTCCACACAAGAGCCGGACCCTTTGCCTACATATGGAAGGGATGAAATGAGATGCAACCAGAATTGTCACTGCACAGGTCATAAGTTTCACCACAAACATATTTTTCTTTTGCTTCCTTATTTAAACCAACCATGTGGAAACACACTGGGAAGGGGGTTGCTGGGTGTGAAGTCAGGGACAGAAAGGTTGGAGGTGCCAAGGATGCTGGGTGGAAGGGTATGGCCTCTTCCCCAGGGAGTGGATGCTGAGTGTGAGCAGCAGATGTGCTTCCCATGGCTCTCCACCTCAGAAGCCCCACCTTGACAATTCTCCCTTGTGGTTTTCTCCCCTCAAAGCCTAGCAAGTGATAAGAAAGCAAACAGCCCATGGGTGCCAGTGTTCCTAGCTGCTCTCTCCTCCATCTATTTCTGAGCCAGACGGGGAGTAGGGACCAAGCTCTGCCTTATCCTTTGGACTTGAACAAGGCTTGTGCAGACTCCTCTGCCCCTCCTACCTCTCCCATCAGAAAAGGACTATTCCCTGCATTTATTTTATCTTGCTTAATATTCACACCAGATGGACCACTACTGCCAGTGTCAGTCCCATGCCTGAATATCTACTGCAAGGAGCTGGTGGGAGCACTGATGCTGGCCTAAGGTGAGAGATAGACTGTCTGCAGGCTGGGGGCCCCACAGCCTGGCACCCCTGCAGTGGCTGAGCACAGGATGTCCAAGGTGAGGGATGCCTTACAGGAGCAGCTCCATTGTCTCTGTTATGGGCTTTGGACATATCATGTGGAAAAGGGCTGCAGGCAGGAAAGGAGTACATCCTCCTTCTGCCCCCTCCTGTGGCATGTTTGGAGAGCAGAAGCAGCACACATGCTCTTTAAACCCCCTACAAGCAAAAAATTCAGTTAATTGTGACGGAGAAGAGACACAGGCTCTCCCCATGTTGAGTTCCCCTGTGGGGTGGTGGCTGATGCCCTCCTAGCCTGCCCTACTGTGTACAGGAACGCTCAGGGCAGCACACCCGGGGCCACAATGCTCCTAAGAAATTTCTTTTACCATCCTTTAGTTTCGTAAGGGAAAATGCATTCCTCTTGACTCTGGAAGTAAAAACACAGTGGGCATTCTCCACTCAAGCCTCTAGAGGCTATGTATGCATATGATACCAGAGCTGACTGTAAAGTTATTTGAAAAGCAGCACTTTTCTGTCTTTTTTGCAGCGTCCTTTTGTTCTGCCAAAAGAGAAGTGTCCTCCTCTGGTAAGCTTTTAAAATAATAGCTCATTCCTTTTTTTCCCCCTTTTGCAACATTGTTTTAACGTTTGGTTTCCCCCTCATCATTCACATTTTAGTTTTCATTTATCTTTGAGGAACATTTATGTCTAGGTGCTGCTCGCCTGGAGAGAGCCTTCCTCAGGACAGCTCTGAGTGTTGCTGCTCTGCTGGAAAGACCTCTCTTACATGGAGCTAATAACCCGGCCTTTATTCCCACTGGCAGCCTGCAGGGAAAATTAATCCTTCACCCAGGATTCTTGTAATTTAATTATTTTTGTATTGTTCAAGTCTTTTCTCTGCAAGCTGACTTCCCATAAACATGCACTATACCGCCATGGTAATACACAAATGGCTTAATCATGCATCTGACAGTTTCTGCTATGAAACACACTTTCTGCACCTAAATTGTCAGACAGGCCACTTACTGACGCCAGAATTTAGACATCTAATCTCCTCTGACAACCTAAACCAGAATTAAATGTTGCTCACTGGGAGGCGAACTGGAGAACAATGGCACTTGCCAGCCCTAATTCCCATCTTTTGCACGCCATACACACTTCAGCCTTTTCTCGGCTTTAGTCCATGCTTCAGACGAAAGGTCACTCAAGACAATAGAAAACAGGCTCCAGGCAACACAGGACATTTGCAGCTATTGTTTCAAAGTACGTGTTTTACATAACATATTTACAAAAAAGGCAGAAGACCCCAATTTTGTCCCCTGAGTGGCTGTCTTTAGCAAAAGCACTCATCTGGCAGCTGCACTCCTGCTCCCATTAGACTCCTGGAACACAAAGCCTCTTATGCTTGGCCAGAAGCTCTGACTGTTTCTGCAGAAATACCAAACTACAGTGTGTCCTGGAACCACAAATACCAGGGAACAATCCCTAGGTAGGTAGAGTGCTCTAATGGCTTGGGCTCAAGAATGTCTGGTTTGTACTCTTGATGGTGCCACTGACTGGCTGATGAACTTCAGCAAGTTACCATTCTTGAGGTTGTTTTCTATTCCCTGTCTCTGGAAATGGTCTTGAAGGCTATGACTTGTTTTCTTAGTACTTGGCAAAACTGTCCACAAACCCAAGCTGTTGCATATTCTAGGGAGACAGAGTTATTCTAATATTGCAGAATATTGTAAGGACATGTAAGATGTTCAAATGCACTGAAACGGATCTTAAGAAAATACCACTCTGATATTTCATCACAGAAAAAGGCTAATGCATGCCACCCATTGAAGCTTAGGATCATATGCTGACAAGAGAGGGATTGCCTGCTTGCATTTAATTCATTTGTCAAATTAACAAATTCCTTTTAAACGCAAATCACCACAGGGTCTCATTTAAACCTAAGCACAATCTTTAAAGCCTCATATCCTCTCTTCTGCCACCTCTTGCGTCCACCTGAACTAGTCTAATTTCTCAGGGCATGGTTTTCCAGAGAATTCACCTCTCAAACCCAACACTGCTCTCCCTGCATGAGTAACATGATGTAGGAAGCACAAATATTTACTACTAATTCAGGGCCAGGGCCTGCTGGTTCCTCATAAGTAGTACCATACTCTCTGAGTAAATGCATTGATGGCCACTGAGCTGGTCAAGAATATGCTATTACTCACTGCAAAGAGAGGTAGTAAACTTGATCACTGTGGGTGCAAAATCAGTGGGCAGACATCAAGAAGTGCCTAATGCTAACACCTGGAAAAGTAAAGGAAGACATTCAGGTCTGGTTCTGGTTACCACAAGTTATAAATCCCTTTCCAATGAGCTTGTCTTTAGAGCTGAAAGTGCAAAATGTAAAAGAAAGACACAGTTTTAAGAAGTTAATTAGATTAGTTCCTTTGCATATTCAGGAAAGCACAGACTGAACTTAACTGATACAATGTTTGGAATATTCCCACCACCATGGCCTTCAGCTGGGTGCTGAGCCTCTCCCCCCAGCAAAGCCAGTGGAGACATAGCTCCTCCAGGCAGTGATTCACAGCATCCAAGCTGGAAGCCTACAATTCCACATAGGAGGTAGGGATGCTAGAAAGTACACCCTAGTAAGCCCACATCCACCCATTAATGGCGTACACGTTGCTTATGGCCAGGTGGGAAACAGCTGGTTTTGGGCACTCTGACCTGCAGCATCATTCCCAGAACTTGAGTTATCCTACTCGAGTACTTCTCCTGTCAGCTCCAGCATCACAGGCACTTGCCAAGTTGCTTTCCGGACTACTTGCCTGCTTTTCCCAAATGACTCCCACCTCCCTGGCAAGAGACCAGCTTGCAAATGATTTGGAAAGCTGCCTCTGCCAAAATAGTATCTCTGCTATTTAACCAGAAAATCAGTGTTTCAGATGTCCGCAGGAACAGAAAACCTGTCCTTTCACCAATTACAAACTTGAAAGGCATTCAAGTAGAGGAAACCAAGAAAACGTTGTTCGCTGTGGATTTCTAGAGCTGTGGGAAGCTGGCTCTGGCAGGCCTCCAGGCAATTTTAAAGTACCAGCAGATACCACTCTTGGGATAAAAAGCTGGTTTGGAGGCATTAAAATACATTTGCACCAATGCTACCGCTGACCTAAATCCTCTCTTTTCTCTGCTGGGAATTTATAACTGGCACTCTGGTAGTAAACAGGAAAATGTGTATTTCAGCACTGAACACGCTAATCCTGCCTTCTGTGCAGCGCGTGAAACTTCAGCCTTGCATGCCCTAGCATCCTCACACACTGAACAATGTTTCTGGGGTTCTTAACTGAGCTATGTTGGGCAGTCCTCTTACATGTGATACAACTGCAGCTTCACAGCCAGCAAGCTGGAGCCTGAGCCCAAGTGGCTGTTAGCATATCTGTAGAGAAAGTCATAAATAGCAAAATGATTGTCCCAAAACCGAGATGGACACCCTGGAGCTGATAACACTGGGCTGAACTCAGGCTTGGCAGCTGGTGCATCACAGCACATGAAGTGGGGAAGTTCTCCCTGATCTCAGCAAGGTTCTGGTTTCACCCACATTTTCTCTGTTTAGATATATTAGTGGCCTGTAGCCAGCAATTTTCAGCACTGTTCCTAACCAGCATCCAACCATGTGTTAGCCATAGCAACTCAGGCAAGCTTCTTTTCATAAAGCAATATTGCCATTTCTGACTGAGATGCTGTTTCACAGGTATTTCAGTATTTCTCCTCCCCCTACCCTTGGGCCCTTAATGCATTCCCTACAAGGGGGGTAGAACAGACTGACTTTGTACCCTTATGTCTTT